>WNWK01007222.1:40000-95000 GCA_009830355.1 Cherax destructor | reverse complement strand
GGAAGAAAGAATTCTGTAAGTCGGTCTGGTTTCAAATTAAAAAAATTCCACTCGCCCCTACTTAAGAATTTGATCTCAATGTGAGGTTTTCAGTTGCATGCTGCAAAACTTACTCACCACGCTTTTACATTTTAATACAAGTTTTCCTTTTATTTATTTTTTATGCCTGCCCTGCATTGTTCTTATAGTTTAACTGCTCCCGCTAGAACAGGTAAAATTTCGTATTTAAGTATGTGAAAAAAGTTGGCGTTTAAATATGCAATGTTGCGTGGGTAGTGAACAGTGTTTACTTTACACAAGATAACCCGTACAAAGCAGGGAGCTTACGACAACGTTTCCGTACGACTTGCAACATTTACAAAATCACACTAACACACACGAGAGAAGGCATTATATACAAGCCTTGGTCTTTACTACTACTTGTATTACTATTACTAGTATTACTACTACTACTGCTGCCGCCGCCGTCGCCACCACCACCTCATCTCTGCTTCCTTTCCTACTACCTCTTTTGTCCCGTCTCTGCTGGCCGTTATATACTGCCTCTCATTTCTGTTAGTGTGTCTTTGTAAATGGTTCAAGTCGGACCGAAACGTCGTCTTAAGCTCCCCTCTCCTGTGTGTTGGTTATTTGTGTATGGTTCCAGTCACGGTATTGTGCCTTTTTGTTATTTAGTGTATACTTTGTATGCAACCTGTCCTCCCAATAGGACGGACGTTTTTCCACATATTTCGTTAATTTCTGCCCGATCTAACGTCAAAAATTAAATATTTATTCTAACGTTAACCTAAATTAACCATCAGTAACGAAATATTAAATGGCTGTCGTTCGTCAGACATCGCACGACATAATGTAGTACGGAATAAAAATAGTACAATACAGTGACTGGAAGAGTACACAAATAACCCCCACTTATGAGGATGCTCACACAGTGACCATCCTCATAAGATTGGAAACTTATGACCGTCGTCATAGGTTATTTGTGTATAATGTGGCACCTGAGACTGTTACTATTGCCAGGGTCAGTGCTGGAGGATGGGCTGTTGCATCGTGCGTGAACACCTACGTTAGGTAAGACCCACTGTTTCTAACAGCGAGGAGACGAACTGAATACTTCTGTCCACCTGTTTTTGTGTAGGTACGAGAGCGGTCTTTACTAAACCTTCAGTGTTATCAAGGGATCAAATTTAAATGAGTTTTTTCCCTACTGATTGAGTTGTGTAAGGAAAGTTAAGCCACAATGGAAAGTTTCTCTTGCTCAATGTTAAGGAAAAAAATCGATTTCACTTAGGTTGATGATTTTTTTTTGTGCCATTTATTGAGGAGAAGGTTAAGTTTAGTCGTTGACTTGGAGGTATGTAAACAAATTTTATTGTTGGTTATTATGAAGAGCGTATTACATGTAGTTATGTAGAGGATAGTCAAGTAAAGTTTGTGGAGTCAGTGTTAACCAGGAAAAGCGTGTTAGTTTAAATTTAATTTTTGTTTTTAAAGTTTCCCAAAGAAAACTTGGATCTGCGACTTTCCACAATCCCAGTTTAAACGAAGAAAGTTGTGCAAGAAATTCGTATTGTTGCAAAGCGAGAACTGTTGCAGTACTTATTGTACTAAAGGCAAACTATTAGTAGGTGCGGTTTTCCAGGTATTTAACAGTACACCCATACAGCTTTATATGAACGAGGACATGGTTCTTTATTCATCTTTCAAACTGCAAATGTAAGAAAAAATACTAACTGTCTTAAAGAGGGAAATACTAACTGTTTTAAAGAGGGAAATTGAAGCGTTCCTCTGGTCCGTAGTCAGCCGTAACACCATCAGCCTGACTGATGAAGCCGTCAATCATATCGTCTGTTGAGAGACCGGGTCACCGCCCCGGTGACCTGGAAGTCATTTAAGTAGTATATAATGTGTTTGAGCTTTGGCTGACAGGATGAAGGGACCAGACACGGAGACTAGCGGAGGCTGGAAGCAAACCTATATAAATTAGCGGTGCCTACTATAAGTTCACAAATGCTCTTGCTAAACTACTGGTGTGTAATAACGGTGTTACCACTGGAACAGTAGCAGGAGGCGTCTTTGATGCTAGTAGAGGGGGTGGTAGAGATGAATGTACAAGCTGACAATCACCATGACAACATGATTCAGGCCCCGTGAGCTACACCCAGCTGTGTTATGTGGTTGCAGCAGCAAAAGTTGGGAAGGGAAGGCAGGAGAGGGGAAAGGATAAGCAAGAATGGACAGAGTAGGTAACGGAGCAAGATGATAGGGACGAAATAAAGATTATACGAGAAACGAAGAAATACGCAAGAGTAGGAGTTTCATGTTTTGGTAGGTTTATCACGTGCATAGGCTTTAGTCTAAGTTTTGGAGGAGCCTTTCTATTATATAACTGACTTGGGAAGTGGTTCTGTTTGGCATTGTCATGTGCGGGTGATATATAGGAAGCTACACCAGACCTTGATACTATGGGTTACCCCTGTTGTGTGGGTGGGATTAGGAGTTACACCTGCCTTGTGTAGCGTGGCACGGCGCAGACACTGTGTGTCAGTAGGTGAGGCTGAAAGCAATGTTACGTGGCACAGTTGGTGCCAAGTTGTTCCTTAGTAGATTTGTTTTATTTGGCTGAGGAATATTACATACCAACATGTCAGATGGTTTGTCAAAGAAGCGATTAGTAACCACCAGACTAAAATAAATGACAAAGGAAGCGGAAGTAGTGAAACATTAAAATTATGGGACGTTTTACTTTAGAAAGAAACATAATTTAACTGAAAATAAACAGGAAAAAAAATTAAACGAAGTTGTATTAATGGAAATTACTCTAGAGTAGCAAGACAATAAGAAGATAGGGAAGGCAGGTGGTATTACTGGTAAAAAAAATCTAAAACAATGTTGGATTTTTTATTGAAGTAATACAGTACAATACTGATTAAAAATTACTGATCCAAATTGAGGAGGAACCTGGATCCACTATCTCAGTCAAGTGCCAGACCAACCAGTCCGCAATAGATGTGTTAACCAGTGGACTGCTAGCAGCAACAGCCTAGTTGAACAGACAACAGAAAAGCCTAACTCCAGGCTGGTCTGCGAGGGGAGAAGAAAAACTTGTGAAATCAGACAGGTTCATCACAGGTACTTCACCATTTGATGAGACTTGGAAGAAAATTTCACAAGGTAATTAAGGGATTACGTTTAATAATAAGATAAATATTGCTGAAAAAGAACATAACGAAGAAACACTGCAGCGGCCTGCTGCTCCATGAAAGTAGATTTTTAGTACTTGCAAAAAGGGCCAACAAGAGACCATAGATGGAAATTAAGGAAAATGGAGCCGAAGGGCTATACCTTTTTTTTTTTTTTGCATGTAGTGTTTTAGAAAGGAATAAATTGAAAGAGGAGGCAATAAGTGCTACAATCATTTGAAAATTTTAAATAATTATATGAATATGCAAAACAACCATAGGGAGTTGAATGATAGCTCTATTCCTTTCCTGTTGCAATCAATACATCAAGAGCTTGCAATGTTGCATAAGTGAATAGGAAGTCCAAGTACTTTCAATCAGGGGAACGATTCTTGCTAGAATAGTTCACCTGAACAAAACTACTTGGACTTCCTACTCATGTGTTTGCAACATGATGTGTTTGCAACATGAAAAGAATATAGCTATCATTCAATTGTTCCTGTGGTTGTTTTGAATCTTGTATCGCTTGTTTGCTATTATTGCTTATATGAACCTGCTAATGAAAACGGGACCTCATGAGTAAAACTCGTCTCTCGTAGCTACAAGAAGGTAATTACACGGGTGTCCTGGTGTCTACCTACCTGGAGGGTATTCCGGGGATCAGCGCCCCTGCGGCCCGGTCCATGACCAGGCCTACTGGTGGATCAGAGCCTGATCAACAAGGCTGTTCCTGCTGGCCGCACGTAGTCCAACGTACGAACCACAGCCCGGCTGATCTGGCACTGACTTTGGGTATCTGTCCAGCTCCCTCTTGAAGACAACCAGGGGTCTATTGGTAATTCTACTTATGGCTGGTGGGAGGCTGTTGAACAGTCTTGGGCTCCGGACACTTATTGTGTTTTCTCTTAGTGTACTAATGGCGCCCCTACTTTTCACTGGGGGTATGTTGCATCGCCTGTCAAGTCTTTTGCTTTCGTAGGGAGTGATTTTTGTGTGCAGATTAGGGACCAGTCCCTCCAGAATCCTCCAGGTGTAGATTATGAGATCTCTCTCTCAGTGAGTACAAGTCAAGTACTTCCAAGTGTTCCCAGTAGTTAAGGTGTTTGATGGAACTTATATGTGCAGTAAAGGTTCTCTGTACATTCTCTAGGTCTGCAATTTCACCTGCCTTGAATGGGGATGTTAATGTACAGCAGTATTCCAGCCTAGAGAGAACAAGTGATTTAAAAAGGATCATCATTGGCTTAGCATCTCTTGTCTTGAATGTTTTCATTATCCATCCTTTCAGTTTCCTCGCAGATGTGATAGTGGCATTGTTGTGATCCTTGAAGATGAGATCCTCAGACATTACCACTCCAGGTCCTTCACATTACTTTTCTGCTCTATTGTGTAATTATAGTTTGTAGTATACTCAGTTCTAGCTATTATTATTTCCTCCAGTTTTCCATAACGGAGAAGTTGGAATTTGTCTTCATTGAACATCATATTGTTCTCCGTTGCCCATTGGAAAACTTGGTTTATATCTTCTTGGAGATTTGCCGTGTCCTCAATGGATGACACACTCATGTAGATCCTAGTATCGTCTGCAAAGGATGATACGGTGCTATGGTTTACATATCTGTTTGTCTGATATGAGGATGAGGACCAAGATAGGGGCGAGTACTGTGCCTTGTGGAACAGAGCTCTTCACTATGGCAGCTTTCTATTTAACTCTGTTTACCATTACTCTTTGTGTTCGATTTATTAGAAAGTTGAAGATCCATCTGTCTACTTTGCCAGTTATTCCTTTAACACGCATTGTGTGTACTATTACACCATGATCGCATTTGTCAAAGGCTTTTACAAAATCTGTGTATACTACATCTGCATTCTGTTTGTTTTCCAGTGCATCCAAGACCATATCATAGTGGTCCAGTAGTTGCGAGAGGCAGGAGCGACCTGCTCTGAACCCATGTTGCCCTGGATTGTGCAATTGTTGGGAATCCAAGTGGTTTGCAATCCTGTTCTTAGAACTCTCTCAAAGATTTTTATGTGGGACGTTAGAGCTATTGATCTATAGTTCTTAGCTATTGCTTTGCTGCCACCTTTATGGAGTAGGGCTATATCTGTTGTTTTTAGTGACTGGAATCTCACCTGTGTTTATGCTCATTCTCCATAGCATACTTAGAGGGGTTTCTTGCAGTTCTTAATGAACACAGAGTTCCACGAGTCTGGGCCTGGGGCTGAGTGCATGGGCATGTTGTCAATGGCTTTCTCAGTCTAGTGGAGTTAGAGTTATGTCAGAAATTTTGGCATACATTGACAGGGTTTTGAAGCTCATTCATGAAAACATTATTTGGATTGTCTGTCTTTAGACTGATTAGTGGCTCTCTGGCTGAACACAGAGTCATATTGAGATTTCAGTATCTCACTCATTTCTTTGTTGTCTTCTGTGTAGGATCCGTCTTGTTTGAGCAGGGGCCCTATACTAGATGTGGTTTTTGCCTTGTTTTTGGCATATGAAAAGAAATATTTCGAATTTATTTCAATTTCACTAATCGCTTTTAGCTCCTCTTGTCTGTCCTGGATCCTGTACGAGTCCTTTAACTTAAGCTCAATATTTTCCACTTCCCTGGTTAGCGCTTCCTTCCGTGTTTCAGATAATCTAGCATTCTTGAGGAGCTCAGTGATGATTCTTCGCCTGCTGTAGATGGAGCGTCTCTCTCCAGTTTACTTCTCTTCTTTTTTCTTAGGGTAATATGCCTTGAACATACTTCAGCTACCAGGAAGTTGATCTTTTCAAGGCACTGGTTAGGGTCCATTTCATTTAAGATATCTTCCTAGCAGACATAATTACAGGTAGAACCGTTACAGTGGTGTAGTGTTTGGTTTGATGGTGGGAAGGGGTGCATGGAGGTTGTGATGGGATGGTGGTCGATTGCGGGGTGTAGATTGGGGAGATTTGTGGTGGTGGTAGATTGGTGGGAGATTGGGGTGGTGGTAGATTGGGAGATTGGTCCATTTCATTTAAGATATCTTCAACATGTTTCATTAGGACATAGTTTACTGGGTCCCAGTGGATGTGATGTTCTTATTGTTGAAGATGAATTTGGTGAAGGTATCCTCATAGCTGTATGCATTTTGCTGATCAGGACCTCTGTGTATGTACGTCTGGACTTCGATTAGATTGTGATAAGAATTAGTGGTTTTTGATCATTAATGGTACATGACTTGTAGCTGGTAGACAGTGGCAGCTAGAAACAGGAGGCGGCGGCAGAGGGAGGGAGAGAAGGCAGTGAGAAGAGGCAGAGAGAGTAAGAGGTCGAGAAGGACCTTCTACTCTGTTGGGCTATGGAAGATGCAGGGAGGGAGGGAGTGAGGGAAGAAAGCAGGCTCCTGGGGAAATGAGGGAAGGAAGCAGATGTAGGAAGGGGAGAAAGGGAAGGAGGCAGGAGGAGGGAGGGGAGAGAGAGAGAGAGAGAGAGAGGAGTCGGAGGCACGGAGAAGAGAGAAGAGGAGGCGGAGGCAGGGAGGGAAGCAGAGACAGGAAGGGGAGAGAGAGGAGAGGAGGTGGAGGCAGGGAGAGGGGGAAGGAGGCAGAGGCAGGGAGAGGGGAAAGGAGGCAAAAGCAGGAGAGAGGGGGATGGAGGCAAAAGCAGGGAGAGGGGGATGGAGGCAAATTCAGGGAGAGGGGGGAAGAAGGCGGAGACAGGGAGAGGGGGAATAGGAAAGAGAAAGGCAGAGCGAGGGGGGGAGACAGCAGCAAGGGTGGTAGGGAGGGGAAAAGCAAAAGCGGGTGTTACTGCCACTTAAACATAAATTTTGTTAATTTTTCGGCTCTAACTTAATGGCAGGATGTTAATGAGGTTAGTGTATAGTCTAACCCAAGTTTAAAGTTAATCGTATAGTCTTAAGCAAAGTTTATAGTTTTAAGCCACGTTTTCCCTTCCTCCTCCCTCCTCTTCGTCTGTCTAATTGAATCGGTGTTGGATTCTCACATGCATAATTTGCAGACGTTGTAATGATATTGTACAGTGGTGAGGTGGCGTTAAATTGAAGCTTTGACACTTATCTGCTAAGAGTGAGTTATGTGACGCACCTTACAGATGTGACCTTCACCTGCTTGTAGTCTGCTCCGACACTAGTTTTTCCATTTTAACCATCTCTAACATCTATTGAAGTAAAGTTTTCAATGCTAAATTAGTCTAGGGATCTGACGTTCTCAGGAACTTGAGGGTAAAGACCAAACAAAATAGAGTATATGTAATAAATTATAGTGGTTTACATTTGGTCCACTAAACCTTCAACACAAGTTTATACCAACCTTGAATCCTTCAAATATTTTAGATATTCCAGAACTATGGCAATATTACGAGCACGTGTTGATTTAACCAGTAGCTGTACCCATCTATTTGTGGTTGCAGGGGTCGAGTCGTAGCTCCTGGCCTCAATGTGTGTGTGTCAGTCAGTCAGTGAACACAGTAAGAGAAGATAGTATCAAGTGTTTAACACACTACTACAAGATATCAGAAACACTGACGGAACAAGTGTACAAGTTTTCAAGAGGAAATTAGACATACATCTCCTCAGATGGATAAACGAGCCAGCGGGCCACTTGCAATAACAACCTAGTTGATCAAGCATGGACCAAACAAGTCTGGTCCAGGGCCGGGCTGCGAGAGTAAGAAAGCCTTGAAAGGTCAAAGATGCAGTGCTGTTTCGTAACCAAACCTGTGAAATACAAAGATGGGCAGAAAAGGTTCAAAGGATAGCTGTGTTATCTTCAGCAAGGATAACAAGAGGCCACAGGTGTGCTAAAATATTTACCCGGATACTGGGAAAATTTTCTTTGCGAATGAGAGAGGTAGAAGAATGGAATGAATTGAAAGAGGTAGTAAGCGCTGCAACCATTGTTAATTTTAAAGAAAATAATGAACATGAGTCAAAAATAGGCAATTAAAAATAGACAAACTGTGAAGAAACATGTTTTTGCATCCATGTGAACTTTTTTATTCTATTTACATTGTGATCTTGTATTTGGTTGTTTCTTTTCTGTGTGCCAACACTGGGTGATGGTGGTGGAGGGGAACAACAGCAACAGTGTGTCGTCATTGTGCGCTCTGTTGCTGTGGGAATGGTCGGGGGATGTAGAGCTGGGGTCTGCTGCATGGGTTATGAAGCACACCTGAAACATTCTTTGCATAAAACATAGTCGGAGAAAACGGAAACTACCAGTCCTGAGGGAGGGAGTGTTGGGGATGGGAGAAAGGTGTTGGGTGCGTGAGGAAGAGGGGGGAGGTCTATCTACGTAGAGGTCGTTCCGAGGGTCAGCGCCCCCATGGCCCAGTCTTTGACCAGGCCTTGGGTGCATGAGAATGAGGGGAGGTGTTGGGTGTGTTTGGATTATGGTGAGGTGTTGGGTGAGTCAGGATGAGGGGAGGAGGTTGGGTGAGTCAGCATGAGGGGAGGAGTTGGGTGATAGATTACCTGTTACCTGTATGGAAGAGTCTTAGGCCCCTTATACTTGTGTGTTCTTAGTGCTGTTGCACCCCTGCATTTTCAGTGGAGGTGTTTTGCACCTCTGTTAAGCCTCTTGCTTTCATATGGAGTAGTTTCAGTGTGCAGATTTGGGACCAATCCCTCCAGAATTTTTCAAGTGAAAATTATGAGGCATCTTTTTCTCCTACGTTACAAGGAGTACAGTTCAGTGAACTTCAAAGGGGAAGGGAGAGGAAAAGAAGAGGGGTGGAAAGGAAAGGGGAGGAGAGGGATATATATGTTCAAGCTATACATAAACCCTAGTACCAATGTACCAGCATGTGCAATGTACAGACCTCATTGGCAGAAAGCAGACCGATCATCATCATCATGAAAAATCTTTTACGCTTCAGCATAATGTCAGCATATAATTGTTGGTGACTTCATCCAACATCTTAATAATACAGGGGAATTTTGATGAATTTCTTGCAGTGTTTGACATAAAATAACTTTGTTGACTTCCCTACTCACATCTCTGGCTCCTCCCTTGACCACAACACTGTCTTTACGGTACTGAAGATTCCAACACATCAAGGTGAAGAATCTCCACCCACAACCTGGCTCTGGAAAAGAGGAAACTGGCTGACCCTTTGCTCGAAACTTGCCGTCTCCGATTGGTATGCTCTTCTCCAAGGTGACGTTGGTAACCAAGTGAATGCATTCATTGAACATATCCTTAATCTCCAATACAAATATATCCCTCACCGGTGGTATGTGACGAAGCCTTCAGATCAGCCTTGGTTCGGCTTTCTTGTCGAGAGGCCGCTACTGATAAGTACAAGAAGGCTTGGAGAAGGTAAAAGAGGCATCCCACTATCTAGAACAGGAACCTGCTTAGGCAAGTCTATAGACAAATGGAAGTCCAAAAGTGGACCATCTCTAGATGGGAAGGTGACACAAAAAGGAAACTGGCATTAGGTAGGGTGGGCTCCAAAATCTGGTGGTCCTTGGACAAGGATCAACAAGGTTATTCACCTGATGACATCATTCCACCTCTAAATCGGCAGATTGGGACCGTCTCTATTAGCAGTCAGGAGAAAGCTAATCTCTTTGCTGCCAAGATGGAAGTTCCTGATCCAATAAGGGAACCTCTTTTGCTAGCCGCAAGAACTGTTAAAGTTGTCAGAGGTGGGAATGAGGCAGGATGAAGTGTATCTTAAATTTCTGGACCATTGCTGAGTAGATGTGTAGCCCAAATAGCAACACCTCTAACTTTCATCCATCAGCACTGCATAACTCAGTATAAAGTGAGATACTGAAATCTCAATATGACTGTGTTCAGCGAGCCACTAATCAGTCTAAAGATAGACAATCCAAACAATTTTTTCACGAATGAGCCTCAAAACCCTGCCAATGTATGCCAAATTTCTGAAATAACCCTAACTCCACTAGACTTTGAGAAAGCCATCGACAACATGCTCATGCACTCAGCCCCAGGCCCAGACTCATGGAACTCTGTGTTTATTAATAATTGCAAGAAACCCCTCTCACGGGCCTTAAGTATGTTATGGAGAATGAGCAATAGACACAGGTGAGATTAAACAGTCAATAAAAACAGCGGATATAGCCAAATCATAAGGTGAACCTGCAGCGCATAACCCATGTTTAATAGATATAAATAACAAGGTGACAGCAAAGCAATAACTAAGAACTATAGACCAATAGCTTTAACGTCCCACATCATAAAAAAATCTTTGAGAGAGTTCTAAGAAGCAGGATTGCAAACCACTTGGACTCCCAACAATTGCACAAACCAGGGCAACATGGGTTCAGAGCAGGTCGCTCCTGCCTCTCGCAACTACTGGACCACTATGATATGGTCTTGGATGCACTGGAAAACAAACAGAAGGCAGATGTAGTATACACAGATTTTGCAAAAGCCTTTGACAAGTGCGATCATGGTGTAATAGCATACAAAATGCGTGCTAAAGGAATATCTGGCAAAGTAGACAGATGGATCTTCAACTTTCTAACCAATCGAACACAAAGAGCAGTGGTAAACCGAGTTAAATCGGAAGCTGCCATAGTGAAGAGCTCTGTTCCACAAGGCACAGTAATCGCCCCTATCTTGTTTCTCATTCTCATATCAGACATAGACAGATGTAAACCATAACACTGTATCACCTTTGCAGACGATACTAGGATCTGCATGAGTGTCATCCATTGAGAACACGGCAAATCTCCAAGAAGATATAAACCAAGTTTTTCAATGGGTAACGGAGAACAATATGATGTTCAATGAAGACAAATTCCAACTACTACGTTATGGAAAACTGGAGGAAATAATAATAGCTAGGACTGAGTATACTACAAACTAATCACACAATAGAGCAGAAAAGTAATGTGAAGACCTGGGTGTGGTAATGTCTGAAGATCTCACCTTCAAGGACCACAACAATGCCACTATCACATCTGCGAGGAAACTGATAGGATGGATAATGAGAACATTCAAGACAAGAGATGCTAAGCCATTGATGATCCTTTTTAAATCACTTGTTCTCTCTAAGTTGGAATACTGCTGTACACTAACATCCTCATTCAAGGCAAGTGAAATTGCAGATCTAGAGAATGTACAGAGAACCTTTACTGCACGTCTAAGTTCCATCAAACAACTACTGGGAACGCCTGGAAGCACTTGACTTGTACTCACTGGAGCGCAGGCGAGAAAGATATATCATAATCTACACCTGGAAGATTCTGGAGTGAATGGTCCCTAATCTGCACACAAAAATCACTCCCTATGAAAGCAAAAGACCTGGCAGGCGATGCAACATACCCCCAGTGAAAAATAGGGGCGCCACTGGTACACTAAGAGAAAACACAATAAGTGTCTGGGGCCCAAGACTGGTTCAACAGCCTCCCACCAGCCATAAGGGGCATTGCCAATAGACTTCTTTTTGTCTTTTAAGAGGGAGCTGACAGATACCTAAAGTCGTGTCAGATCAGCCAGGCTGTGGTTCGTACATTGGACTACGTACGGCCAGCAGTAACAGCCTGATTGATCAGGCCCTGATCCACCAGGAGGTCTGGTCGTGGACCAGGCCGCGGGGGTGTTGATCCCCGGAATGCCCTCCAGGTAGATAAATGGCCTTTTCTGCAGAAATCAGCAACTATGTAGTAGTTGTGTCAGTCACTGACAAGATTCTTGAGACAATCTCACAGCAGATGACATCGCTTTTCGACTACCATCTGCTTCTTTGTGACCATCAGTATGGCTTCAAAAAAAGTCACTTTGTTGCTGATGTGCTGTTAACGCTCTCCACTGTGGCATCAGTCACTGGGTGAATCCAGTGACTGATGCCACATAGTGGAGAGGTTTAACATCAGTCACTGGGTGAATCCAGTGACTGATGCCACATAGTGGAGAGGTTTAACAGCAGTCACTGGGTGAATCCAGTGACTGACGCCACATAGTGGAGAGGTTTAACAAGTCGAGATTCCAGGCACATAAAGTGACCCTTAACTTTAACAGCAGTCAGTGGTGAATCAGTGATGACGCCACTAGTGAGAGGTAACAGATCAAAAAGTGACCTTTTTGAAGCCATACTGTGTAGTAGCACCGGGCATAGCTGGGGCTTTCGATAGAGTATGGCACCAGGGACTCTAGGCAAAGCTGCAACACTAGGAGTCACTGCCTCTGTGCCAAGCTTCCTTAGTTATTACCAACAATGTAGATCTCTAAGAGCATTTCTCAATGGGACAGTCAATGATTATGGTCTCTAGGCACCATGATGGTAATGTTGGAGCAGTGGTAAAAATGAATAGGAGTATTGGAACCCAGGGATGAAGTTGATATCCTTGGGGTGAAATTTGATTCCAGACTTACTGTGTAGTAAATCTCGCAAACAAGGCGGCCATGAAGCTTACACCACTTAGATGTATAGTGGAACTTCTGGTTACAA
Organism: Cherax destructor; assembly: GCA_009830355.1. Taxonomy (NCBI): domain Eukaryota; kingdom Metazoa; phylum Arthropoda; class Malacostraca; order Decapoda; family Parastacidae; genus Cherax; species Cherax destructor. The sequence goes on along the minus strand of WNWK01007222.1, from coordinate 82,399 downwards.
ACGCTTCCGAGCACGAACAAATCGGTTCACAACCAAAAAATTCGCCAAATTTTTGCATCTGGTCACAAACACACAATTGGGTGATGAACAAACACAGCTGCGTCAATTTTCACATTACACGCCATTTTTTCGCACTCAAATTTTCCCCACTTCTTGTAATTATGACTGATAAATTCGGATTAGCAATGCTTTATCAGCAGGCAGTGCCGAAACAGTTTCTTGCACTGCCAGTACCCGGCTAGGTTTGCCATATATGATTTTTTGTAAATATTTTGTTTTCTCGGTTGTTTGTTGGGCTATCTTATTGAAACTTGGGCAATGTATGATGGCAAGATGCTTCTTAATGTACACCAAAAATGTAAGAAATCGGACAATAAATAACGGAGTTCACTGCTCAGCCATTAGACGCCCCCTAAAACTCTTAGGACTCGTGCAATGTTAGTTTTATCTGTTCAAGGTTTTCTCAGTGTTATTCAAGGTTTTTACATTTAGTTTACTATTGCACTGTTTATTCTATGGTATAATTAACTAGTTTTGTATTAATATTGGTAGAATTACCAACAATATGTTAAGTAAAAGGAAACAAGTGCAACTAATGTGACATTTATTGTGGCAACGTTTCGCTCTCCAGGAGCTTTGTCAAGTCGGGTAACGGCTTGACAAAGCTCCTGGAGAGCGAAACGTTGCCACAATAAAATGTCACGTTAGTTGCACTTGTGTCCTTTTACTTAACTATTTTTATGCATAAAAATCTTAAAAAGCAATATTTACATACAGTTTGTAGGGGTCTGGAATGGATTAATCATACTTACATACTATCCAATGTGGAAATTAGGTTCAGGTCACGACCAAATCGGGTCGTGACCAGAGGTTCCACTGTATCTTTCATCTGCTCGACAGTAGAGGCTGCAAGATTATGTATGAGGCACAAGTGTGCTCACACCTTGAGTATTCTCCACTTTCTTGGATTGCATTCCCCTCCCTCCGCGTCACCTACAACTTAACAGAATAGAAAACAGGCCAGACGACTCATCCCTCATCCGAGATGGCCTGGATAGATCTGTCATTTCAGCAGAGGCTTTAACACCAGAGGGGTGTGGGTGGCCTTACTGTTATGTACAAGTCCAGTGTTGTTAAGGCACCACACTTGGCTCCACTTCGTGGTCAGCGAGAAGAGAGCTCTACACAAAGACGGGCAACAAACCCCAACTACATCTGGTTATACCCTTTACAAGAACATCACTTCATCCGATATCATTCCTAGAATGGCCCGAGTCTGGAACATATTCGCACAGCATAATGACATCGATGAAATAGTCAGTTGGTCAAATAAAATAGCTGGCCCACAGATGGCTTCAACTTCATCCTATTTCCTATTTGTACGTCTCGTAAAAATAAAAAGGCTTTCAAATGAGCTGAGGTAAGTCGCAGCTCTTAGATTGTAAACAAAGGTAGGAATTCATAACATAAACCTGTAAAGTGTAAAACCATTGTATGAGAGAGAGAGTGGGGGAGGGGGATGTTAAATGAGAACTCGTATGGATTGTCTGGTATGAGAGAGGAGAATGGTTAGTGCATGGTGGAGAGAGGGAGGATGTTGGGTGTGAAGACTAAATAAATGTGAATTTAAACCACACTCGAGAGGATGAGCTAACTGGTACTAGAAATGTGCCCCAGACACTTACCATTAAGAAAAATGAAAGGAAGATGCAAGTTAGAGTAATGCTCCTTCTCCAGGAAGATGAAAAATCACAGGACCTCTCAAAGGTTCCAGACTTTCTTGAGAACGAGGAGAAACACTGGTTGAATACTTCAAACGTTCAGCTCAAACTTAAGATATATAGAGTGCAGGGGAGTCTCGGAGCAAAAAGTCGGTAATAATCGAGAGGAACCCAAAATACTTTCTCCTATGCCAAATCCAGGGTATAAACCACATTTAGTATTGGGCCCTTGCTTAAAGCCGATTGAAGAACTTAAACTGATGACTAAGAATTGAGTAAAACACTGACATCACAATGCGACTCTTGTGTTCAGTGACTGACAATCCAAATGAATTTTTCACGAATGAGACTCAAAACTCTTCCGACAGCTTCATAATTTCTGACATAGCCCTGACCCCACTCGACTTCGAAATCAATGATATTAGTCCCATGCACTGTGCCCAGGCCAAGACTCGTTGAGCTCCGTGTGCATCAAGAACTGAAAAAAAAGTATGTATGCCTTAAATATTCTATGGAGACAGTCATAAGACTTCACTTTTGTAGAGTAACCTACATTCGGAGGTAAAGCAATCGTCAGAAACATAATCAAAATGCTTTGAAATATAATAACAATTCTTTGAAAGTGTTAAACAAGGTTGCTAAAGAAACGTGGATTTACAAGAGTTGCACTACCTGAGGCAACATTGCTTTAAAGCTGGTGTCGTGTCTTCGTCAACTGCTGAATCATTACGATAGTCTTGGATGTACTGGAAGGCAATACAATGCACTTAACTTGGACAAAGCTTTTGATAAATTATGATGTAATAGCGCATAAAATGCATGCAAAAACAACTGGAAACTATAGGCAGATATTAAACTTTCTGACAAATCACAAATGAAACCCAGAGAGAGTGAGTCAGTCAGTCAGTCAGTCAAGTCAGTCAGTCAGTCAGTCAGTCAGTCAGTCTGAGTCAGTCAGTGAGTGAGTGAGTGAGTGAGTCAGTCAGTGAGTGAGTCAGTCAGTCAGTCCGATAAAACCAGACTACTACAGTGAAAAAATCTTCAAGTCACAGTACTCTTCCCAATTCTTTTTCTCACTCTTATATCTGACATAACACTGTCATCTTTCACAGATGATACTGGAATTTGTGCGAGTGACATCATTGAAAACACAGCAAATTTCCATGCTAATATAACTAGGTCTCCAATGGCTCATAGTAAACAATGATGTTCAGAGAAGATATTTTTTAAGAAATGTAAACTGGCACAGAGTATAAAAAAAATTTCAAGCCGCTCAGTAAAGACTAATGTGATGGACTAAAGAGTGATAATGTTAGAAGATCTTACATTTAAGGATCACAACAATGTTACTGTCACAACTGCAAGAAAATGAAAGGCTGGATAACTAGAGCCTTCTAAACAAGCAATAACAATCCAATGATGATAATCGTTTCTTGTTATCTTTCGACTGGAATATTACTTACATTCTCCAGATTTGTTATTTTTCACTTTCTTTTGTAAGGCAGTGAAAAATAACTAATCTGGAGAATGTAGAGAGAATCTGTGCTCTCCTTATAAACTCTAGTCAAGTACCTAAATTATTGGGATCATCTGAAGTCCCTTTAACTGTATTCCTTGGAACATAGGCGAGATGGATCATAATTTGCACCTTGAAAATTCTGGAGGATTGGTCCTAAATCTGCCCGTAAAAAATCTCCCAACGAGACCGTGTGAGACAGCAGATGGTGCAAAATACCTCCAATGAAAAGCAGTGGTGCAGCGAGTACTCTTAAGATAAATCAATAAGTGTAAAGGGACCAAGACTCTTGAACACGTCTTCAAGTGTGACTAGCACCAACAGCATGACAACCGATAAGCCTTTTCTGGGACTGGGCCGCAGGTGCAGGGACTTCCTGAACTGTTTAAAAGTACCCCTTAGGGAAGGTACCTTGATGCCGGTGAGAGGCTCGTGATCTAAGAAACTGGACCTGCGGTCCCCTTCCTTGGATCGCGCCTGAATGTCTCATTCTCGCAGGCGCTGTATCATCCCAACAGGTTTAGCGCCCCCACCCCAACTAATGCAGTAATGTCTATAGTATACGGGAGAGGAGGGAGGGTATCGTTGGGGGCGAGAGGGGAGGAGAAGAAATGTGGGTGTTGGGTGCGTGAGGGAGAGGGGTGAAGTGTGAGATTCACTTTTTTTCTCTCTTTATCGGCACGCTTGCTCTTTTTCTATTATTGGGAATTGAAAGCGTATGCAGTATTGTATTTTAATGTTTAGGGTGTTCTCATGCTGGGGTTGAAGGGAAAGTGGAGAGGGTAAAGGTGGAATTGAGGTAGGGAAATGAAGCTGGGGTAAGGAAAGGAAAGAAGATAAGCTGGGTACACCTTGAAGGTTACTTGATGATTCAGGGGTCAGTGTTGCTCGGTCCCAGACCAGGCCTCTGGGTGATGACCTGATCACCTTGACTGATGCTTACCAATACGCAGTTCGGATAGTCACCATGGCACGGTTGAACAGGTACTACAAACATTACAAACTTGTTCAGTTCTGTTGGAAATTCCCTTTATGTATGGTGGGAGGATGTTGAAGTGTCTTGGTCTCTTTGTTTAGTGTACTTATTCTTGGCATCTCTGCTTTTCATTGGAAGCATTTTACATTGAGTTCCGAGCCTCTTGCTTTAGTAGGGGGTAATATCAGCGTGCAAATTTAGACCTATCCGTCTGGCAGATTTTGTTTTCAAGTGTAAATTGTGTATCTTGCCCATGTTACCGAAAGTGCAGTTGGAGGGCCTTCGGAGACTCAGAGTACTTACTAATTGGCAGACTGGCAAAAATGTGAGAAAAATTATTAATTCGAAAAGGCTATAAAAATAGTGATTGAGTGTGCCTACGTGGCGGTGTAAGATGCGTGCTAATTGAACATTTCTAAGTGATTTCGTAGGTAAATTATTTTCTGGTTTGACATTCCTGAGCGCTAAGTAATTTATATAATAATATTTTTCATTTCATTAATATCAGATTTAGGTTTTTCATTAAGAGTATATATTCCCAAAATTGACATCTGGCATCAGTGTGGAGGCAACACTGTGTGGTAGTAGTGTGGCATCAGTGTGGAGGCAACACTGTGTGGTAGTAGTGTGGCATCAGTGTGGAGGCAACACTGTGTGGTAGTAGTGTGGCATCAGTGTGGAGGCAACACTGTGTGGTAGTAGTGTGGCATCAGTGTGGAGGCAACACTGTGTGGTAGTAGTGTGGCATCAGTGTGGAGGCAACACTGTGTGGTAGTAGTGTGGCATCAGTGTTGAGGCAACAATGTGTGGTAGTAGTGTGGCATCAGTGTGGAGGCAACACTGTGTGGTAGTAGTGTGGCATCAGTGTGGAGGCAACACTGTGTGGTAGTAGTGTGATGTTCAAAGGATCACTTAGTGTGCACCTTGCCGGCGGAGAGCAAGGTGGGATCTTTTTTTTTTACTTTAATGCATTTTCGTTCTTCAAATTATATCTCCGCTGTTTTATTATTGAAATCTCTAGATTTATTAATTGTACAGAGTTTTGTCTTACTATAAAAAAAACAAATTTAAGTTCATAAAATCAATGTGGGTTTTTGATGTAGAATCTTTAATGTAATATTTTTTTTTTATTTCAATTTACCTGGAAGAATTTACAGTTGCTGTTTCTTTAGATATAAAGCTTTCAGTGTTGCCATATAAATTAAATGAGCTTTTATTTTTCAACGATTATCCACGGAACTTTCAGCATGTATGTATTAAGAATGATACTCTGTAGTGTGCAAAGAAATATAATAAATTTTGAACAATTAGAATAAAAAAGACTGCCAAGGAATATTCTGAGCCCTTCAGACAGGTGCAGGAGATTGTGGTAGGGTTGTAGGGGGGTTACCTCTATAGCAGTAGGTTACCTGCTATCACTTCCGGAGGTCACCCGCTTCCTGGTCCCAGACCAGGCGTTCTGTTTGCTGGCCAGATCGATCAGGCTGTTGGTGCCGCCCCCGCTGACCAACGTATATACCACATCCTGGCTGATCAGGAATTAATGTGCGGAGACAGTCAGGGATTGGTAATCCCCCATACGCATGGTGTTGAAGTGTCGTGGTCCCTTTACCCTTATTGAATTCTCAGTATATTCATCGGTCCCATGATTTTCGGAGGTATCTTGCACTGTCTGCTAAGGCTCTTGTGTTCATATGTAGTTATTGAACACAAGGGACTTGGCAGATGGTGCAAGATACCTCCGGTGAAAAGCAGGGAAGCAACGAGTACACTGAGAGTTAAGTAAGCGCAGAGGGGTAAAAACTTGTAGGCAAATAAATATTAAAATTTCTAATGATTTACAAAGTGTACTAGTAAATAAAATTAAAGGAGTGAAATTTGAGCAGATATAGCTGGGAAACTAACTCTAACCATAGCTTCATATTTTGTTGACATTGCCAAAATAATCATAAAAGTTACCTCCGTGTTAGACAGGAAAAATAAGGTGTACAGACACTTTCAGTCGGCAAACGAAAATAACATTGTTAAACGGTGAAAAAAAAATGCAACTGCTTCGATACGGAGCGAAGGAAGTAGTGGAGCAAACATCACGAACATTGGTATGCTGTTGTTACAATATATGGGTGTTAGCATATGTTACAACACGAACGTTGTAGTAAATTCTTTGTCATGTGTAAATGTTAACACATATTAACTATTTTAGAAAGCAGTCAGCTCTTTAGAAGGGCAAGGTTAGGTAAAGTGACTAGGAGCAAAGCTACCACAACGGAAGTAACATGAGGGATGGTACTACTCTTCATATACTGGTGCTCTCACGTCAGCAATGTTCTATACGCACAAATTTTTCATGACAAGATAAACGAGCTGGGAAATATAGGTATATATTTTACTGCCTGAATAACGTTAATAAAATATCTAAACTACTGGGAAATTGCAGATCTAGAGAATGTACAGAGAACCTGCACTACACGTGTTAGTTCAGTCAAGCATCTTAATTATTGGCACGTTTAAAGTCCTTTGACCGATACTCCCTGGAACGCAGGCGAGAAAGATGCATCATAATCTACACCTGGAAACTTGACCCGTACTCCCTGAAACGCAGGCGAGAAAGATGCATCATAATCTACACCTGGAAACTTGACCCGTACTCCCTGGAACGCAGGCGAGAAAGATGCATCATAATCTACACCTGGAAACTTGACCCGTACTCCCTAGAACGCAGGCGAGAAAGATGCATCATAATCTACACCTGGAAAATCCTAGAGAAACTAGTCCCAATTCTGCACACAAATCACTCCCTACGAAAGCAAAAGACTAGACAGATGGTGGAACATATCCCAATGAAAAGCAGAGGTATCATGGGTACACAGAGATAAAACACGTGTGTCCGAGGCCTAAGACTGTTCAGCAGCCTCCCATCATACATAATGGTAATTACCAATAGACCCCTGGATGTCTTCAAGAGGAAACTGGACAGATACCCAAGTCAGTGCCTGATCAGCCGGGTTGTGGTTCGTATGTTGAATTGCGTGCGGCCAGCAGTAACAGCCTGGTTGATCATGCCTTGATCCACCAGGAAGCCTGGTCGAGGACCGGGTCTCGGGGGCGTTGACCACCGGAACTACAACCAGGTAGACTCTAGGGAGCACATCAAGGCACACTGAATGTACTCTAGTACAAAAAAAAAATATATGTCTGATAGGAAATGCTCGAAAGCCTGAAGTCCAATCTACACACTGCCATAATTACTTAGTGAATGTTATATAAACCCAGTGAAAAGTAGGGGTGCCATAGGCACAAACACTCAACATCGTGGTCCAAGAATCCTCAACCTTCAACCACTGTGTAAAAATACAATACTGGAACTGAGGCAGACGTTTTCAGTAGGAAACTAGACCACTTCCTGCAACCAATACCTGAGCATTCATGTTTTAATGGCCACGTAGGCCTGCAGGCCGCGATCAGGAATAGCTTCGTTGATCGAACCAGTCAACAGAGGAGCCTGGGCTCATGCGAGAGTAGAATGACGTTAGTGCTACTGGTGTTATTCCAGGCTGTGGTGGCTGTATTAGTGGTGGTTACTGTAATATTGGGACTGTGGTGATGGTAGGCAACCGGTTGCCACTGTCGAGTAATGAATGACCTTACTACTGGTGTCACGTGGTAGGTATCGTACAATGGTCCCAATTTAATGTTGTGTTCTAAGTCTACGACAGGCAAAGAGTCAGTAGATAATGTTGCAACTCACGCCATCCTGTGTCATATTTCAGTGGGAGTTCTTTGTTAAATCAAGAAAGCGAATTGGTAATTAGTGCAAAAACGAAAGGGTGGGGTGGTTGGTTTACAAATGAGTAGCCTCATTGGCGGCTTCAAGGATGCTTGCACACGAGGGTCGCACAAGTAGAGGTGTGTGTGGATGGGGATGGTTAGGAAAGCGAGGGAATGGGGTGGGTAGTTGGAGTAAGGTTGGGACAGTGTGTGGCGCAGAAATTGATAATGTTAAGGAAGGTTGGAAGTAAGGAGAGCGGAAGGGGCTGGTGGTGGTGGTGGAGGACTTATTGATTGAGGAGTAAGCAGGGGGAGTCCGTCTGGTGGTGTTTCAGCCTGCCCACAACCTTCCCCCTTCCCCTCTCCTCCCCTCAGCCACTAACCACCTTCCCTTTACTGGCTGTCTAGTCCTCCGCGCCTTTCATGTACCTGCTTGTATCTTATCTTTTATATTTGTTAAGGGTTCTAAGGAACATCACTCCCGTGACCCGCCTTCATACCAACACTCCCAAATTTGAAAAGAAATATTACGGAAATAAGAACTATTAAGAAACATACGGGGAAAGTGAAAAATATATATATAGTGCTATCTTGTTTATTACACGGAGAAGCACATACATGGGAAAGAAAACTTTAGACTGCATTTTGGTCCGTGCTAGTCCAGTCCATTATCAAGCCACAATTATCCATTTGTATTTTTTATCGCACTTTTCAACTTGGCTTATTCAACAATGATCGTTTTGCCAAGCAACCCTTCATTGTTGCTATAACTTTGATAAGATCCCTGAAGAATACTTAAAATACCATGGCTCACCGCCGCCACCACCACCACCGCCGCCACCACCGCCACCACCACCACCACCACCACCACCACCACCGCCACCACCACCACCACCACCACCACCGCCACCACAACGATCACAACCACCACCACCACGATCATAACCATCACAACCATCATCATCACCATCACCACCACCACGATCATAACCATCACAACCATCATCATCACCACCACGATTATCACCATCACTACCACGATCATCACTACCACCACCACCACGATTATCACCATTATCACGATCATCACCACTACCACCATCACTACTACCACCACCACCATCATCGCTACCACCACCATCATTGCTACCACCATCATCACTACCACCATCACCACCACCACCATCATCGCTACCACCACCATCATCGCTACCACCACCATCATCGCTACCACCACCACCACCACCACCACCACCATCATCATCATCACCACCATCATCACCACCATCATCACCACCACCATCATCACCACCACCATCATCACCACCATCATCACCACCACCATCATCACTACCACCACCATCATCATCACTACCACCACCACCATCACTACCACCACCACCATCATCACTACCACCACCACCATCATACCACCACCACCATCATCACTACCACCACCATCATCATCACTACCACCACCATCATCGCTACCACCATCACCACCACCACCATCATCACTACTACCACCACCACCATCATCGCTACCACCACCATCATTGCTACCACCATCATCCTACCACCATCACCACTACCACCATCACCACTCACACCATCATCGCTACCACCACCATCATCGCTACCACCCCACCACCACCACCACCACCATCATCACCACCACCATCATCACCACCATCATCACCACCACCATCATCACCACCATCATCACCACCACCATCATCACCACCACCACCATCATCACTACCACCACCATCACCACCACCACCATCACCACCTACCACCATCATCACCACCACCACTATCATCACCACCACCATCATCACCACCACCACCACCATCACTACCACCATCATCACTACCACCACCACCACCATCATCACTACCACCACCACCACCATCATCACTACCACCACCACCATCATCACTACCACCACCATCATCACTATCACCACCACCATCATCGCTACCACCATCACCACCACCACCATCACTACCACCACCACATCACTACCACCACCACCATCATCATCACTACCACCACCACCATCACTACCACCACCACCACCATCACTCCACCACCACCACCATCACTACCACCCACCATCATCACTACCACCACCACCATCATCACTACCACCACCACCACTACCACCATCATCACTACCACCACCATCATCATCACTACCACCACCACCATCATCACTACCACCACCACCATCATCACTACCACCACCATCATCACTACCACCACCACCATCATCACTACCACCACCATCATCGCTCCACCATCATCACTACCACCACCATCATCGCTACCACCACCACCATCACCACTACACCACCACCATCATCCTACCACCACCCATCACCACCATCACCACCACCATCATCACTACCATCATCACTACCACACCATCCATCACTACCACCATCACCACCACCACTACCACCACCACCACCATCACTACCACCACCACCATCATCACCACCACACCACCACCATCATCACCACCACTACCACCACCATCATCACCACCACTACCACCATCATCACCACTACCCCACCATCACCTACCACCATCATCATCTCACCACCACCACCACCACTATCCCATCATCACCATCATCATCACCATCATCATCACCATCATCATCACCATCATCTACACATCATCACTATCATACCATATCATCATCACCACCATCATCACCTACCACCATCATCATCATCATCATCACATCATCATCTCACCATCATCATCATCACCATATCATCACATCATCATCATACCATCCATCACACCATATCATCATTACCATCATCATCACCATAATCATCATCACCATCACCATCACCACCACCATCACCACCAATCCCCTACCACCACCACCACCAAATCTCCCCACCAATCCCTACCACCACCAATCCCTCCACCACCACCACCAATCTCCCACCAATCCCTACCACCACCACCACCAATCTCCCCACCAATCCCTACCACCACCACCACCAATCTCCCCACCAATCCCCTACCACCACCACCACCAATCTCCCACCAATCCCTACACCACCACCACCAATCTCCCCACCAATCCCCTCCGCCACCACACCAATCTCCCACACCAATCCCCTACCACCACCACCAATCTCCCACCAATCCCCTACCACCACCACCAATCTCCCCCACCAATCCCCTACCACCACCACCAATCTCCCCCACCAATCCCCTACCACCACCACCAATCTCCCCCACCAATCCCCTACCACCACCACCAATCTCCCCCACCAATCCCCTACCACCACCACCCCCGCCAATCTCCACCATCATCCCCATCACAACCTCCACCGCCACCAACCTTCCCACCACCATCAAACCAACAACACCACTACCACCACTGTAACTGTGTTCCTACCTGTAATTTTATGTCTGCCTAGGGAAGATATCTTAAATGACATGGACCCTAACCAGTGCCTTGAAAAGATCAACTTCCTGGTAGCTGAAGTATGTTCAAGGCATATTCCCCTAAGAAAAAAGAAGAGAAGTAAACTGGAGAGAGACGCTCCATCTACAGAAGGCGAAGAATCATCACTGAGCTCCTCAAGAATGCCAGATTATCTGAAACACGGAAGGAAGCGCTAACCAGGGAAGTGGAAAATATTGAGCTTAAGACTCATACAAGATCCAGGAGAGACAAGAGGAGCAAAAGTGATTAGTGAAATTGATAGAAACTCGAAGTATTTCTTTTCATATGCCAAAAACAAGGCAAAAACCACATCTAGTATAGGGCCCTGCTCAGACAAGATGGATCCTACACAGATGATGACAAAGAAATGAGTGAGATACTGAAATCTCAAAACGACTCTGTGTTTAGCGAGCCAATAATCGGCCTAAAAATACAGTCCAAATAATTTTTTCATGAATGAGCCTCAAAACCATGTCAATGTATGCCAGATTCCTGACATAACCCTAACTCCACTAAGTATGCTATGAAGAAGGAGCGTAGACACAGGTGAGATTTCACAGTCACTAAAAACAACAGATATAGCCCCACTATAAAGGTGGTAGCAAAGCAGTAGCTAAGAAATATAGACTAATAGCTCTAACGTCCCACATAAAAATCTTTGAGAGAGTTCTAAGAAGTAGGATTACAAACCACTTGGATTCCCAATAATTGCAGAATCCCGGGCAACATGGGTTCAGAGCAGGTCGCTCCTGCCTCTTGCAACTACTGGACTGCTATGATGTGGTCTTGGATGCACTAGAAAACAAACAGAATGCAGATGTAGTATACACAAATTTTGCAAAAGCCTTTGACAAGTGCGATCATGATTTAATAGCACACAAAATGTGTGCTAAAGGGATTACTGGAAAGTGGGCAGATGGATCTTCAACTTTCTAACCAATCGAACACAAAAAGTAGTGATAAACAGAGTTAAATCGGAAGCTGCCATAGTGAAGAGCTCTGTATCACTTGTTCTCTCTAGGCTGGAATACTGCTGTACATTAACATCTCCATTCAATGCAGGTGAAATTGCAGATCTAGAGAATGCACAGAGACCCTTTACAGCACATAAAAGTTCCATCAAACACTTTAACTACTGGGAACGTTTGGAAGCACTTGACTTGTACTCACTGGAACGCAGGCAAAAGAGATTCATTATAATCTACGCCTGGAAAATCCTTGAGGGACTGGTTCCCAATCTGCACACACAAATCACTACCTACGAAAGCAAAAGACTTGGCAGGCGATGCAACATACCCCCATTAGTACACTAAGAGAAAGCACAGTAAGTGTCCGGGGCCCAAGACTGTTCAACAGCCTCCCACCAGCCATTCGGGGAATTACCAGTAGAACCCTGGTTGTTTTCAAGAGGGAGCTGGACAGATACCTAAAGTCAGTGTCAGATTAGCTGGGCTGTGGCTTGTACGTTGGACTACGTGTGGCCAGCAGTAACAGCCTGGTTGATCACCGGGAGGCCTGAGGTGAACCCTTGTGGACAGTCCGCTCCCTCATTCTTGCCTTAGCCCTGCTTAGAAAAATTGACCCTTGGCCCTTGGCTCGCCCTTACCAGTGTCTGCCTGGAGTAACCCTCTGCCCAATAAACCACCTCTAGTCTATTTGAGTTTATATTATCCTGCCTTCTAACTCGCCGCTACCTTGTCGATCAACCTGGTAAACACTGACAAGGTGGATTGTCCATACCAACTACCGTGTACACGCTACCATTACATCATCCACCATCACAACTACTACCTCCACCATTTACAAAGTCACAGTGACTTTGTAAATGGTCAAGTCTGACCGAAACGCGTAAGCTCCTCTCCTATGTGAGGGTTGTGTTGTGTACTACGTTCATCTCGTCGTTGTCGTCCTCTTCCTCATCCTCCCCGCCCCTCCTCTAGTGTTTTCTGACCTATACTTTTTTCGCCTCTTTTGACTTCACAATGGTCCAGAATGGACGGAAACGTCTTAACTTCCTCTCCTAGGGAAAGGTTTTTAGTGGAAAGGTCCCTGAAGGCTTTTCTGAGGTTCGCTAATCTCCTTTAGACTGTCCAGTTAATTATGAGGTTGATGCTCACCTACTGTACTACCTATTGAAAAGGATACATTCAGTGTGATGTTTACTCCTAGGTCCTAAGTATATTTTGTCAGGATCTGATTTTGCGTGACCTTCCACTTTTTCTTATTCGTTTTTTTTACACAATTTTATGCCCCAAGAGCTGTTATCTCAGCTTATTTCAAAACGCAGCCCTATCTACTTTATATAACCATTCTTCCCTCCTGTTTACATCTATCCTCGTTGGTACCTTTTCGTGCATCTTGTAAGCAAATGGGGGTGGAGGTTAAGACACTGTGGCGCATCATTAACTAGAAACTGTAGTGATCCTTGTAATGGTCTTTGAAGCACCCCACTTTAGCTTCACCCAGCATGTTTAAACTATAAAACCGTTTTTCCTGTCCTTAACACCTCTTCCAATTTGAACGTTAGTGATGATGGAAATGTATCCAGATGTATTCATGCTAACCAGAAAAATGCAGTCCGTCCCCATCTCTTTTGTTTCATTTCTGTGACTATAGAATCCAAGCAAGTCCATAAATCAGGACACGCCATTCTTGATATCTTGTTGCTTTTCTTTGAAGTCCCACCTCTTCAGGGTGCTGTACACTTGGATCCGCTATGTGCATGTGCTTGTGTGCGCTTGCGTGTATATGATTACTTATGTGTGTTATGCTGAATCCCCGTTGCCCCCTCCCCTACTTCTCACCCTTTGATGTGTAATATAATGATCATCTCTCATCCCCTCATGCTATGACGTGTAATGAAGGTCTCCCATCTTCCCTCATCCTGTGACCCTTGCAATGATCTCACTTCTCCCTCCCCTCATCGTTGAGGGTGTCATACTAGTCCCTCTCCCCAACCTCGTGACGTAATGATTACCCCCTTCCCTTCGTCCCCGGTCCCTTCCCTTCTCTCCATTCCCATCTTCTCAGTTCCTCTCCCTCTCTGGTTTTCCTCCTGTCCTCATGCGGGCACTCCACGCCCACACCTTTTCCCAGTGTCCTGCTGTTGTTCCTCCTCACTACTATTGTTCTCCTACGTTCCCTCCAGTTACCTTAGTTTCTCCAGTCCCGATTTCCTCCATCCCCTAGTTATCCTGTCTCCAGCTCTCTTCCCAGTCCCGAGTTCCTCTCCAGTCCCCCGAGTTTCCTTCCCTCCAGTCCCCGAGTTATTCCTTCCTCCAGTCCCCCCAAGTTATTCCTTCCTCCAGTCCCCGTACCTTCCCCACCCGAGTTATTCCTTCCTCCAGTCCCCGAGTTATTCCTTCTCCCCAGTCTCCCTGAGTTATTCCTTCCTCAGTCCCCCGAGTTATTCCTTCCTCCAGTCCCCCGAGTTATTCCTTCCCTCCAGTCCCCGAGTTATTCTTCCCCTCAGTCCCCCGAGTTTTCCTTCCCTCCAGTCCCCGAGTTATTCCTTCCCTCCAGTCCCCGAGTTATTCCTTTCCCCTCCAGTCCCCCGAGTTATTCCTTCCCTCCAGTCCCCCGAGTTATTCCTTCCTCCAGTCCCCCAGTATTCCTTCTCAGTCTTGAGTTATTCCTTCCCTCCAGTCCCCCGAGTTATTCCTTCCTCCAGTCCCCGAGTTATTCCTTCCTTCCAGTCCCCCTGAGTTATTCCTTCCCTCCAGTCCCCGGGAGTTATTCCTTCCTCCAGTCCCCCGAGTTATTCCTTCCTCCAGTCCCCCGAGTTACTTCCTTCCTCCAGTCCCCGAGTTATTCCTTCCCTCCAGTCCCCCAGTTATTCCTTCCCTCAGTCCCCCGAGTTATTCTTTCCTCCAGTTAGTTCCTTCCTCCAGTCCCCGAGTTATTCCTTCCTCAGTCCCCCGAGTTTCTATTCCTTTCCCCAGTTATTCCTTCCTCCAGTCCCCAGTTTCCTCTCCAGTCCAGTATTCCTTCCTCCAGTCCCCGAGTTATTCCTTCTCCAGTCCCCAGTTGTTCCTTCCTCAGTCCGTCTTCAGTCCTATTCCTTCCTTCCAGTCCCCGAGTTATTCCTTCCTTCCAGTCCCCGAAAGTATCCTTCCTCAGTCCCCAGTCTTCCTCAGTCCCCGAGTTATTCCTTCCTCCAGTCCCCTGAGTTATTCCTTCCTTCCAGTCCCCGAGTTATTCCTTCCTTCCAGTCCCCGAGTTATTCCTTCCTCAGTCCCCGAGTTTTCTTCCTCAGTCCCCAGTTTTCCTTCCTCCAGTCCCCGAGTTATTCCTTCCTTCAGTCCCCCAGTTATTCCTTCCTTCCAGTCCCCCGAGTTATTCCTTCCTCAGTCCCCAGTTATTCCTTCCTCCAGTCCCCGAGTTGTTCCTTCCTTCCAGTCCCCCGAGTTATTCCTTCCTTCCAGTCCCCGAGTTATTCCTTCCTTCAGTCCCCGAGTTATTCCTTCCTCCAGTCCCCAGTTATTCCTTCCTTCCAGTCCCCCGAGTTATTCCTTCCTTCCAGTCCCCCGAGTTATTCCTTCCTCAGTCCCCCCGAGTTATTCCTTCCTCCAGTCCCCGAGTTATTCCTTCCTTCCAGTCCCCGAGTTTTCCTTCCTTCCAGTCCCCCGAGTTATTCCTTCCTTCCAGTCCCCGAGTTATTCCTTCCTTCCAGTCCCCAGTTATTCCTTCCTCAGTCCCCCGAGTTTTCCTTCCTCTCAGTCCCAGTCCGAGTTATTCCTTCCTTCCATTGTCCTCCTCCGAGTTATTCCTTCCTTCCAGTCCCCGAGTTATTCCTTCCTTCCAGTCCCCGAGTTATTCCTTCCTTCCAGTCCCCGAGTTATTCCTTCCTTCCAGTCCCCGAGTTATTCCTTCCTTCCAGTCCCCCGAGTTATTCCTTCCTCCAGTCCCGAGTTATTCCTTCCTTCCAGTCCCCGAGTTATTCCTTCCTTCCAGTCCCCCGAGTTATTCCTTCCTCCAGTCCCCGAGTTATTCCTTCCTCCAGTCCCCCGAGTTATTCCTTCCTCCAGTCCCCGAGTTATTCCTTCCTTCCAGTCCCCCGAGTTATTCCTTCCTTCCAGTCCCCCAGTTATTCCTTCCTTCCAGTCCCCCTGAGTTATTCCTTCCTCCAGTCCCCGAGTTATTCCTTCCCCCAGTCCCCCGAGTTATTCCTTCCTTCCAGTCCCCCGAGTTATTCCTTCCTCCAGTCCCCCGAGTTATTCCTTCCTTCCAGTCCCCCGAGTTATTCCTTCCTTCCAGCCCCCCGAGTTATTCCTTCCGTCCAGTCTCCCCGAGTGTATTCCTTCCTTCCAGTCCCCCGAGTTATTCTTCCTCAGTCCCGAGTTATTCCTTCCTCCAGTCCCCCGAGTTATTCCTTCCTTCCAGTCCCCGAGTTATTCCTTCCTTCCAGTCCCCGAGTTATTCCTTCCTTCCAGTCCCCCGAGTTATTCCTTCCTTCCAGTCCCCGAGTTATTCCTTCCAGTCCCCGAGTTATTCCTCTTCCAGTCCCCGAGTTATTCCTTCCTTCCAGTCCCCGAGTTATTCCTTCCTTCCAGTCCCCCGAGTTATTCCTTCCTTCCAGTCCCCCGAGTTCATTCTTCCTTCCAGTCCCCGAGTTATTCCTTCCTCATCCAGTCCCCCGAGTATTCCTTCCTTCCAGTCCCCCGAGTTATTCCTTCCTTCCAGTCCCCTCCAGTGTATTCCTTCCTTCCAGTCCCCCGAGTTATTCCTTCCTTCCAGTCCCCCGAGTTATTCCTTCCTTCCAGTCCCGAGTTATTCTTTCCAGTCCCCGAGTTATTCCTTCCTTCAGTCCCCGAGTTATTTCCTTCCAGTCTCCAGTACCTTCCTTCCAGTCCGAGTTATTCCTTCCATACAGTCCCCGAGGTATTCTTCCTTCCAGTCCCCGAGTTATTCCTTCCTTCCAGTCCCCCGAGTTATTCCTTCCATACAGTCCCCGAGGTATTCCTTCCAGTCCCCCGAGTTATTCCTTCCTTCCAGTCCCCCCGAGTTATTCCTTCCTTCCAGTCCCCGAGTTCCTGCAGTCCCAGCGGTGTTTTCTCGTGTCTTCGCGCTTGGTGTTGGTCTTCAGTATTGTAGTGTTGTCTGGGCTCTGCACGATGGCCTTCCCTGGAGACTGGTAATAGCCTCTCCTGGTCTCACTCGCTGCAGCCTCGGTCTTTTCCCTCGGCTCCTTCATCCACTCACCTCTGGAAGCAAAGGCGGTACATATTAGTACTATGACACCTGCGAGGAAATTGATAGGATGGATAATGAGGACATTTAAGACAATAGATGCCAAGCCAAGGATCCTTTTTAAATCACTTGTTCTCTCTAGGCTGGAATACTGCTGTTAACATCCCCATTCAAGGCAGGTGAAATTGCAGATCTAGAGAATGTACAAAGAACCTTTACTGCACGTATAAGTTCCATCAAACACCTTAACTACTGGGAACGCCTGGAAGCACTTGACTTCTACTCACTGGAGCGCAGGCGAGAGATATCATAATCTACAGCTGGAAGATTCTGGAGGGACTGGTCCCTAATCTGCACACAGAAATCACTCCCTATGAAGCAAAAGACTTGGCAGATGATGCAACATAATCCCAGTGAAAAGTAGGGACGCCATTGGTACACTAAGAGAAAACACAATAAGTGTCCAGGGCCCAAGACTGTTCAACAGCATCCCACCAGCCATAAGGAGAATTACCAATAGACCCCTGGTTGTCTTCAAGAGGGAGCTGGACATATACCTAAAGTCAGTGCCAGATCTGTCGGGTTGTGGTTCGTACGTTGGACTATGTGCGGCCAGCAGTAACAGTCTCGTTGATCAGGCCCTGATCCACCAGGAGACCTGGTCATGGCCCGGGCCGCGGGGACGTTGATCCCCGGAATACCCTCCAGGTAGACTCCAGGTAAGTAGGTCCCTTGTGTTTGAGAGCGCGTATTCCAACCCGCTATGTTGATGGTACTGCAAGAGTATGTATCAGTGTGCCATAAGGTGTCTTCATGTGTTACCTTATATAATATGCATGCATATGCAAAACAACCACAGGGGGGAGTTAAATTATAGTTTTAGGCCTTTCATGTTGCAGCCAACATTTTCAAGCGCTTGCAAAGTTGCAAAGGGAATAAGAACTCCAGGCAGGTGTCCATGAGGAATGTTTCCAGCACCTTGTTGAATTTGTGCCACGAGGAATTCAGACTGTTTTCGGAGCATGGAGGGGGCCCTACCCAGTATTAGAAGGGTGTGCCTAATAAAGTGGTCACAGTGTGTGTGTGTGTGTGTGTGTGCATGTGCGCGCGCGCGTTTGGGGGTGTACTCACCTAGTTGTGGTTGTAGGGGTCGATTCACAGCTCCTGGCCCCTCTTCACTGGTCGCTGCTAAGTCACACTTCCTGCTCCATGAGTTTTATCATACCTCTTCTTAAAGCTATGTATGGATCCTGCCTCCACTACGTCACTTCCCAGACTATTCCACTTCCTGACAACTCTGTAACTGAAGAAATACTTCTAACATCCCTGTGATTCATCTGAGTCTTCAACTTCCAATTGTGACCCCTTGTTGCCGTGTCCCATATCTGGAACATCCTGTTTCTGTCCACTTTGTCAACTCCTCTCAGTATTTTATATGTCGTTATCATATACCCCTTATCTCTCCTGTCCTCCAGTGTCGTCAGGTCGATTTCCCTTAACCACTCCTCGTAGGATATGCCCCTTAGCTCCGGGACTAGTCTTGTTAGAAACCTTTGCACTTTCTCTAATTTCCGTACATGCTTGGTTAGGTTTGGGTTCCAAACTAGTGCTGCATACTCCTTTATAGGCCTGACATACACAGTGTACAGGGTCCTGAACGATTCCTTATTGAGATGTTCGAATGCTAGGCGCCCATATCCTTCAGCAGTTATTTGGTTAATGTGCGTCTCATGAGATGTGCCTGGTGTTATACTCACCCAAAGATTCTTTTCCTTAAGGGAGGTTTGTGGTCTCTGGCCCCCTAGACTGTACTCCGTCTACGGTCTTCTTTGCCCTTCCCCAATCTTCATGACTTTGCACTTGGTAGGGTTGAACTCCAGGAGCCAGTTGCTGGACCAGGCCTGCAGCCTGTCCAGATCCCTTTGTAGTTCTTCCTGGTTCTCGTCCGATTGAATTTTTCTCATCAACTTCACATCATCTGCAAACAGGGACACTAATCAGTCTATTCCCTCCGTCATGTCGTTCACATATACCAGAAACAGCACCGGTCCTAGGACTGACTCCTGTGGAACCCCGCTCGTCACAGTCGCCCAGTCTAACACCTCGTCTCGTACCATGACTCGGATGTCTTCCCGACAGGTATTCCATGATCCATTGTAGTGCCTTCCCTGTTATACCTGCCTAGTCCTCCAGCTTTTGCACTAATCTCTTGGGTGGAACTGTGTCAAAAGCCTTGTGTGCGCGCGCGGCCTAATAGGCCTAACTCCCTTAAAAATTGTACTATTATTTTTTTACATATTGAAAGAAATAATTGTTTCATTGCCAATGATGTAAACAATTTTTTTAACCAAACTTTAGAAACCTCACCTAACCTTACTTACCCTAATGTATTTTTTTTAGCTAAAATGTGCTATATCATAGGTTAGTTTACGTTTATTTAATGTTACTTAAAATTTCCTCTCCTTTTAAATATATGTTAAAAATAGAAGATAAATTAAATAGAGTACTTAGAAATTTGAAAGACATTGCTCTTTCAAATGAAACTTACCTGAACTCCCTGCCTCTGGATCTGTTCCTAGGATATTATATGGTTTATCTAAGATTCATAAAGTACATTTACCACTGAGACCCATTTAATCAGCCATTGGTACTCTCAACTACAACATGGCAAATTTTTTTGTTCCTTTATATCAGCCTCTTAGAGTTAACTCTTTTAATGTACAGAATTCTTTCTCATTACTTTCATATTATTGTAATATAATATTTAGTATATATTTGCATATAATTTTCCAGGTGTATAATTTCCCTGATACTTAATTTGCTGATTAAGTGGAGTATAAGTGGTGCAAGGCGCTTTAACAGGAAGTGAAGAGGGGAGTTCTTCCAAATCCTTATATGACAGTGTCCAAGAGCGAGTTAATGTTTTTTTTTTCTCCTAACACTTTTGCAGCGTGTCGTGGCCGTCACCGTGCTAGACTCCCGCGTCATCACCTGTAAATTAAATAACAAAAAAAGCACAATACCGTGACTGGAACAAGACACACACAACCCGCACATATAAAAGAGAGGAGCTTACGACGACGTTTCGGTCCGACTTGGACCGAATTTACAAAGAACTTTGTAAATGGTCCAAGTCGGACCGAAACGTCGTCGTAAGCTCTCTTTTTATATGTCACCTGTAAATTGCTTGCTACCTAACTTGCGCTCCAAAAATTACTTTCAAAACTTAGACACCAAAGATCCTCCACTCCTTCACTTTCATTTATGTCCATCCAGCCACATTGGGGTTAATTGGTGACCCCCGACGTTTTAACTCCCTTTTATCTTTTCGTTTCGCAGTGTCACCGTGTGTTAGCGTCTGGTTCAGTTAGAGGAGCTGAAGTGGATTGACTTATAATTGCTATGCTAGCAGTCAGCTAAAGAGACGCTCGTATTGTGTTTATTTTTTTTTTCAGGTCGGGCTGAACGATCGAGGTTAACGGGCACGAAGCTCTTATAGTGAACTATAAAACAGTAACTATTCCAAGGACCAGTCATTGATGGGATATAACAGGAAATAACTGGATAAAAACTGGTCCTAAGAAGGGATTGTGATCACCAGTTACTACTAAGAATCACTACTGTTAAGATAGGTAAGTGAGGGGTTAAAATTAAAGAGAACTTCCATTAAGACAGTTTATAAAAGTTAGTTGAAACTGCCATTTAGACGGGAGAGAATTGCCTTGATGTTGAAGAGCTCTTAATTTACTGCATTGGAACTACCCTTCCCTTCCTTGGATCAAGCCTGATTACTTCCTATTCCCCAGGAATAGGTTCCTCATGAACAAAATACTATTTAAAAATAATGTTACATTTGAGAATAAAAGGCATCAATACTGGTCGTGGAGAAGCTTATTAGCTATCAGGGCGGCAGCTAATTGTCTAAGTACAGTATGAAATTTCATCCATAACGACGTGTTACCAGAGATATTAGCTAAGTATCCCAACTGTGCCTAGTGTAAATAGTCCATTTCTACTGGCTTTCCTTATCAAAAGATCTTTGAGGCCCAATCGCTGAAGCCCTTACCCGTTCACAGGGTGGTTATGGAGTGCGAGTGGAAGCTGCACATTACCACCCACAGGGTGGTTATGGCTTTATGGGGGTTGCATAATAAAGCCATTAGATAAACAAATAATCGCCTACTGGGCTAAACAATGCAGGTTTTACACACTATTCACTTGTGTTTGTTGACTGCAATAAAGTATTCAGTGACGTTACCTGTGCTTGATTCCAGAGGTCATCGCCTCCGCTCACTAAGTCTACCTCAAGCCTCCTGGTTGATGGCCTGTCAATCAAGGTAGTTGGTACTAGCAGCACGCAGTTCAAGCAACTACTTAGTTTGATCCACCCAGCTAGAGCTGTTGCTAAATCAGTGCTTTTCTATATCTTTTTTTAATTTATCCAATTTTGATTGGCAACAATTAGACATATACCGACAAGTTAAGGAAAAGAACACGAGTACAAACACGCGTCTTAAGTGTTTGCGAGATGTACTTTTTCATTACATTGATGAGTGGTGTTCATATTTCATATTAGCAGCTCTGTGTATATATAATTCCATATATTCCTTTTGTTTTTCTGAATCCTCATTCTACTTTTTTGAGAGAGCATATCATAACAGTATTGCATATATATATATATATATATATATATATATATATATATATATATATATATATATATATTCTGTCTCATAAACACGCTGGATAACAGGTATATCTAGCTACTTCTACTTACACTTTAGGTCACACTACACTGGCATACACATGATATATATACATACACACATCTAGGTTTTTCTTCTTTTCTTAATAGCTCTTGTTCCTTTTATTTTCTCTATTGTCCATGGGGAAGTGGAAAGAATCTTTCCTCCGTAAGCCATGCGTGTCGTATGAGGCGACTAAGATGCCGGGAGCAATGGGCTAGTAACCCCTTCTCCTGTACAAATCTACTAAAAACGAGAAGAAGAAAACTTTATAAAATTGGTTGTCTAAATGTGCGTGGATGTAGTGCGATGATAAGAAAGAGATGATTGCCGATGTTATGAATGAAAAGAAGTTGGATGTCCTGGCCCTAAGCGAAACAAAGCTGAAGGGGTAGGCGAGTTTCAGTGGGGAGAAATAAATGGGATTAAGTCAGAGTATCTGAGAGAGTTAGAGCAAGGAAGGTAGCAATAATGTTGAAGGATCAGTTATGGAAGGAAAAGAGGGAATATAATGTGTAAATTCAAGGATTATGTGGATTAAAATAAGGGTCGGATGCGAAAAAGTGGGTCATAATAAGCGTGTATGCACCTGGAGAAGAGAGGAGGTAGAGGAGAGAGAGAATTTTGGGAGATGTTAAGCGAATGTATAGGAACTTTTGAACCAAATGAGAGAGTAATTGTGGTAGGGGACCTAAATGCTAAAGTGGGAGAAACATGCAGAGAGGGTGTAGTAGGTAAGTTTGGGGTGCCAGGTGTAATGATAATGGGAGCCCTTGATTGAACTTTGTATAGAAAGGGGTTTAGTTATAGGTAATACATATTTTAAGAAAAAGAGGATAAATAAGTATACAAGATATGATGTAGGGCGTAATGACAGTAGTTTGTTGGACTATGTATTGATAGATAAAAGACTGTTGAGTAGACTTCAGGATGTACATGTTTATAGAGGGGCTACAGATATATCAGATCACTTTTTAGTTATAGCTACAGTGGGAGTAAAAGGTAGATGGGATACAAGGAAAATAGAATCAGTAAGTAAAAGAGAGGTGAAGGTTTATAAACTAAAAGAGGAGGCAGTTAGGTAAGATATAAACAACTATTGAGGATAGATGGGCTAGTGAGAGTGTAGGCAATGGGGTCGAAAATGTATGGGGTAGATTTAATTTAAAAATGTAGTGTTAGAGTGTTCAGCAGAAGTTTGTGGTTACAGGCGAGGGTGCGGAGGGAAGAGGAGCGATTGGTGGAATGATGATGTAAAGAGAGTAGTAAGGGAGAAAAGTTAGCATATGAGAGGTTTTTACAAAGTAGAAGTGATGCAAGGAGGGAAGAGTATATGGAGAGAAAAAGAGAGGTTAAAAGAGTGGTGAAGCAATGTAAAGAGAGCAGATGAGAGAGGGTGAGATGTTATCAGCAAATTTTGTTGAAAATAAGAAAAGTTTTGGAATGAGATTAATAAGTTGAGGAAGCCTAGAGAACAAATGGATTTGACAGTTAAAAATAGGAGAGGAGAGTTATTAAATGGAGAGTTAGAGGTATCGGGAAGATGGAGAGAATATTTTGAGGATTTGTTTAATGTTGATGAAGACAGGAAGCTGTGATTTCGTGTGTAGGGCAAGGAGGAATAACATCTTGTAGGAGTGTGGAAGAGCCAGTTGTGGGTAGGGAAGTTCGTGAGGCAGTGGGTAGAATGAAAGGGGTAAGGCAGCTGGATTGATGGGATAAAGATAGAAATGTTAAAAGCAGGTGGGGATATAATTTGGAGTGGTTGGTTATTATTTAATAAATGTATGGAAGAGGGTAAGGTACCTAGGGATTGGTAGAGAGCGTGTATTGTTCCTTTGTATAAAGGCAAAGGGGACAAAAGAGAGTGCAAAAATTATAGGGAATAAGTCTGTTGAGGTGTACCTGGTAAAGTGTATGGTAGAGTTATTATTGAAAGAATTAAGAGTAAAACAGAAAGCAGGATAGCAGATGAACAAGGGGCTTTAGGAAAGGTAGGGGGTGTAGACCAAGTGTTTACAGTGAAACATATAGGTGAACAGTATTTGGATAAGGGTAAAGATGTTTTTGTGGCATTTATGGATTTGGAAAAGGCGTATGATAGGGTAGATAGGGGGCAATGTGGAGATGTTGCAGGTGTATGGGAAAAGGAGGAAGGTTACTGAAAGCAGTGAAGAGTTTTTATGAGGATAGTGAGGCTCAGGTTAGAGTGTGTAGGAGGGAAGGGGACTATTTCCCAGTAAAAGTGGGCCTTAGACAAGGATGTGTGATGTCACCGTGGTTGTTCAATATATTTATAGATGGGGTTGTAAGAGAAGTGAATGCGAGGGTCTTGGCAAGAGGTGTTGGGCTAAAAGATAAAGAAGCAACAAGTGGGAGTTGTCACAGTTGCTTTTTGCTGATGACACTGTGCTTTTGGGAGATTCTGAAGAGAAGCTGCAGAGGTTGGTGGATGAATTTGGTAGGGTGTGTAAAAGAAGAAAATTGAAAGTGAATATAGGAAAGAGTAAGGTGATGAGGATAACAAAAGAATAGGTGACGAAAGATTGGATATCAGATTGGAGGGGAGAGTATGGAGGAGGTGAATGTATTCAGATATTTGGGAGTGGACATGTCGGCGGATGGGTCTATGAAGGATGAGGTGAATCATAGAATTGATGAGGGAGAAAAGGGTGAGTGGAGCACTTCGGAGTCTGTGGAGACAAAGAACCTTGTCCATGGAAGTAAAGAGGGGAATGATGAGAGTATAGTTATACCAACGCTCTTATATGGTGTGAAGCATGGGTGATGAATGTGCAACGAGGAGAAGGCTGAGGCAGTGGAGATGTCATGTCTGAGGTCAATGTGTGGTGTGAATATAATGCAGAGAATTCGGAGTTGGAAATTAGGAGGAGGTGCGGGATTACCAAAACGATTGTTCAGAGAGCTGAGGAGGGGTTGTTGAGGTGGTTTGGACATGTAGAGAGAATGGAACGAGACAGAGTGGACTTCGGAGTGTATAAATCTGTAGTGGAGGGAAGGCGGGGTAGGGGTCGGCCTAGGAAAGGTTGGAGGGAGGGGTAAAGGAAGTTTTGTGTGCGAGGGGCTTGGACTTCAGCAAGCATGTGTGAGCGTATTTGATAGGAGTGAATGGAGGCATATGGTTTTAATACTTGACGTGCTGTTGGAGTGTGAGCAAAGTAACATTTATGAAGGGATTCAGGGAAACCGGCAGGCCGGACTTGAGTTCTGGAGATGGGAAGTACAGTGCCGGCACTCTGAAGGAGGGGTGTAAATGTTGCAGTTTTATAACTGTAGTGTAAAGCACCCTTCTGGCAAGACAGTGATGGAGTGAATGATGATGAAAGTTTTCTTTTCGGGCCACCCTGCCTTGGTGGGAATCGGCCGATGTGTTAATAATAAAAAAAAAAAATATATATATATATATATATATATATATATATATATATATATATATATATATATATATATATATATACTTATATGTATATATATATATGTATATATATATATATATATATATATATATATATATATATATATATATATATATATATATATATATATATATATATATATGGTAAACTTCCTGATACAAGTAATTAGTTTTGTTACCCCCTCACCGTCCTCCCCTTTCCTTCGCTCCACTCCCCATCCCTCCCCTCTTGTCCCCTTTCATCCCCCTCCCCCCCTCCATCCCTCCCCTCCATCCCTCCCCCTCCTCTCTCCCCTCATCCCTCCGCTCCTATCCCCTCATCCCTCCGCTCCTATCCCCTCATACTTCCCCTTCATCCCTCCCTTCCTCACATGTGTTACATTATCATAGTACTCAAGTACGTTAGGAAGACTAGATTTACCATGTGTGTACCTGTGTTTGTTATTGTTTATGAAAGTGCTTCTCGCCAAGTGTTGTACCACTTATCTTCATTACCTTGCATTATATGCGTGTCGGTGAAACTGGTCTGTGGTTCAACGCTTTCTGTGTCTTATTTATAGGGTAGTACTACATCAGCTGTCTTTGACAACTGTCTCCTATCCATTGACTTGTAGATCCTAGCTGGTGGTTGAGACGGTGCTTGTGTTTCCTCTTGCAAAATCCATGGTGACACCTTGTCAGGTCCCATTGCCTTTGTTGTTTTATAATTCATTTATAACGATAGAAATGAGAATTGCGCGTATCAACTAAAAGGTGTCATAAGCTAGGTCGTTCGCAACCATCTATATATAAAGCTATACAACTCTGGTGCTTAGCTAACACTCGTGTATACGAAACTATATAATATTGGTGTTCTCCCTATCTTCACCTGCCTTCTTTCTGTCCAACTTCTCTCTCTTCCTCCATCTCTTCTCTTCATTTTCTCTCTCTCCACCTTTTCCATTTTCCTTAATATTTTTTCTTTCCTACATGTTTTTTTTCTCTTTCTCTTCTTCCTACATGTTTTTTTTCTCTCCCTTGTGTTGTGTTTGTGCCGCGACTGGCGTGACGATACCTCTTGCTCTTGTCCTGACATCTGTTTGCTAATTAGGCATCTCTCACTGTGCTGAAAGAGCCTTAAGTCTGCCCTTACTCGACTCAGGTACAGCCATCACCAAACATGTTCTCATCTCTGTTGCTCACAAAGATTTACACAATCTAACACACATTTCTCACAACTAGGGAGCCTTTCAATGAAGGTGCCTTGATGCTGTGAAGGGCTCTTGATCCAAGGAATTTTTACATCCTTCACTCTGACTTGGACCAGATGGCCTCGCATTCCCCAGGCATCCTGAGGCGCTGTGCGACTGTTTCAAGACATTTGGATTGTGTCCATGCAATTACTTATGAATGCCTCTTTTGATTGACTTTAAATCTTCATCGATGATATTTCAGTGCATTAGAAACCTGTGTTACACTCTGCATTGTTCCTTTTGCGTGTGTTGATGTAGAGGGCACTGGGCTTATAGGATACGGGGATACCTCTCTCGGGTTGGGCGGTAATCGAAACTCGTCTCTTACTCAGCCACAGTGTTAAATAACATGGTCATTGTAGATTGGTTAACTAGTCCAAAACAAGGGTGTTACCATGGTCATTGTAGATTGGTTAACTAGTCCAAAACAAGGGTGTTCCCATGGTCATTGTAGATTGGTTAACTAGTCCAAAACAAGGGTGTTACCATGGTCATTGTAGATTGGTTAACTAGTCCAAAACAAGGGTGTTCCCATGGTCATTGTAGATTGGTTAACTAGTCCAAAACAAGGGTGTTACCATGGTCATTGTAGATTAGTTAACTAGTCAAAGGTGTTACCATGGTCATTGATTGGTTAACTAGTCCAAAGGTGTTACCATGGTCTAGATTGGTTCTGTGAAGTTTCCATGGTCTGTGATGTTAACTAGTCAAAACAGGTGTTACATGCTGTAGATTGGTTAACTAGTCAACAAGGTACATGGTCATTGTAGATTGTTAACTAGTACAACAAGGGTGTACCATGGTCATTGTAGATTGGTACAGTCAAAACAGTGTTACCATGGTCTTGAATTGAACTAGTTACTAGCCTGTTTTATTTTGTGATATTCTGATATAGATAACTTGCTGGATGTCGGGTTGCTTGCCGACAGCAGCAACGGTCAGACTGATCATCACCCGGTACAACTGGTACAGTAGTCACAGAAATTATACTGGAAAGAAACTGGTAGTAGATTACATTGACTTGTATTTCAGAAATGCTTTTGGTAACGTTTCCATGAAGGGACTGATGAGGGCAGATACATAATACAGAAGTAATATATGTTAAAAATGAATAAATGATTAATTCATACGCAACGCACACTTAGAAGAGGAAACTTTTCTGTTCCTCCTGGACCATTATCAATAATCAGTTGTGATTATGAATTTTCTAGGACAGACGAAAACGTCGTGTAAAGTTTCCACTCGTACATGTGCGTTATTTACCAATATGACAACATTTGTGATATAAATGGTTTAGAAAACCTACAAGTTAAACAATGAGAGACTTGTGCCACGTTTGGGAATGATTATTGAGGAAAGGTTTAGCCAGGCAGTGACTTCAGTCCAATGCAGAGAAGAACGGTGGAAGATGAGGAGTCATTCTTCAAGACGTCATTTGCTTTGAAGAATAATGTAAGCAATGATAAAATAAAAATGTCTTCGGTGGGGGGAAATGTCTTGGTGGCGCCCTTCAAGGGTCACTCCTTTACCCCGATGGTATTACCAGATATAAAATGATATGACACAAGGAATACACAACTACATGACCATGTTTTCTGAGGACGAAAACAAAGTTTGTTGTATAAAAAATCCAAATGACCAAATTCCCCTCACATGAAATTTGGATAAATTTTGGAAGCTGTGACAAATGAAAGATGAAATTTAACGGCTAATTCCATAAGGTTAGTCACACAGTAGTCGTATACAAATAATTACACAGGTAATCTTTCATATAGTTAAGGGTGGTGACGGATGTAGGTTGGAGGGAGAATTGCTCACCGCCCGTTGTAGGTTGGAGGAAAGTGAGGGAGAATGCCTCTACTGGCTGGAACCAGTGTAGAAGCCTTCAGAGGAAACTGACAAATTCTTCAGGTGCCAGATCAACCAGGCTGTGATGGTATGTGCAGCGGGCCTCCAGCAGCAAAGCTGGTTGACCAGGCAGCACCAAGGCTGGCCTGGCGGCTCAGAGATAGATACTCTCGAAACTCTTCAAGGTATATCAGATGCTTCATCAGTCCTAATGACTGATGGGCTGGTAACACCAATCGTGGTGGAACGTTTCCTTTAATTCCGGTACATGTCCTAAACAAAGTGTCCTTTTCCACAGTTGTCACTATCACCATTCCATTTACTATTTTTTTTGTTTAGCAAAATTGTATACAGCATTGGCTTGGGCCGGTGGGAGACTTGGACTTGCCTCGCATGGGCCAGTAGGCCTGCTGCAGTGTTCCTTCTTTCTTATGTTCTTATGTGCTGTTACTCTATTCGATATGATAGTTACATAGTGGGAACAAAAGCAAGTTGTTTCCCTGTTATGGGTTACATGGGGGTTGGAGGTATGGTGCCTCCACCGCCTATTGTAGGTTGGAGGGGAGGGTGAGGGGGGTGCCACCTCCGCCAGTTGGATAGGGGGTGATGAGGGCGCCTCCACCGCCCCCTTCACGTATCAGTTTCACACATGGCAGGTTTCAAAAGTCTCCTGGGAAGAGGAAGGCGCGCCAGGCAGGAATGAATACATCAACCCACCTCCACAATTATCATGATACGAAGTAACTGCAAGTCCGGAGAGAAAAAAGTAATGTGAAATAGGAAAGAGTGAAATATATTATTCAGTATCACTTGTGCCATTTGCCTCATGGGATACCAACCTTTATTTTGTTTATATGAAATTTTGATTGCATCGTTGTCTAAAAATTTGATAGTTGGAAAAACTTGAAAGCAAAATTGGAGCATAAAATGGCAAGGAAACTAACGACTTCTAACCCGCACCTGTTAGCTCTTAGGGACGTGATGTTAGGTCTTCAGGTCCAGGGCCCGATCATACCTACTCTTGAAAAACTTACTTGCCTCCACTCCTTCGTCTAGCTTTCCACAAATCCCCGAGTCTGGAAAAGTATTCTTTACGTCCCCGTGGCTTGTCTTGAACTGTCCTCCCCTGGCTCCCCAGCCTCTCATTTGTTGTCCCTGATTCTCTCTCCTCCGATTTTAATACACCAGTCCGTCTTATCCATTTTATATCTTCCGCTGAGTGTTGTAATACAGTTGAATAAACTTCTATAAGTTATATCATGTTGACCACAGGTTAACTTGCTCATAACCTGACTACGCTAGTGTATGAGGCTGTAGATTGTCTCACTGGGTGCCTGTGTGCCGGGAACGGCTCTTGATCCGAGGAATTGCAGATACCCCTCCCCGTCTTTGAATCACATCTGATTGACTCTTATCCCCTACTGGTTTAATACTTCCCCATGAACGTATTAAGGTATGTCTTATGTGGTGGTTAGTCTCGTACGTTGAATTCTGAGATGGAAGCTACGAGGCCTGGTCACGGACCGGGCTGTGGGGGCGTTGACTCCCGAAACCCCTCCAGGTATGTTCATGCGTGGGTTTACCTGCAAATAAATGGTATAAAATTCCGACACAATGGAAAAGTAAACACACAAGCAGTATAATGTGATCCTTTATTGACAACGTTTCGCCCACACAGTGGGCTTTATCAAGTCACAGTAAAGGATCACAT
This sequence comes from Cherax destructor, assembly GCA_009830355.1. Classification (NCBI taxonomy): domain Eukaryota; kingdom Metazoa; phylum Arthropoda; class Malacostraca; order Decapoda; family Parastacidae; genus Cherax; species Cherax destructor. Next base: position 51,774 of record WNWK01007222.1, on the reverse strand, counting down.
ACTGCTTATGTGTTTATTTTTCCAGTGGGTCTACCTACCTGGAGGTGGATATCTAGTGGATAACGCCTGGTTTGCCAGACTCATTTCTTGTTATACAGATTAGATATACCACATTGATTGCCATAATTTTTATGATGGGATGTTTCGCTCGTTGTAAACACATGCGGCTCTGTATGGACCAGTAAGCCTGCTGCAGTGTTCCTCCATTCTTATGTTAATTGTATCACAGCTCGACTAATCAATTTCCCTTGCAGACAGCACATGTGTACTGTCTGTCTACCTGTGTCGGCTCTGGGATTCGCCGCACTTTGAACCTGAGTCCTGGATCAGGTCATCTTGTTAGCCTCACCGCTCAGGATGCTGGTGCTAGCAAACGTAGACCAATGTAAGGCGTACAAATAAAACATCCCTAAAATATCGATAATGTGCATGGTCTTTTTTTTTTACCAGTGCCACCAGTTGTCAGTTGGGAAGCAATTTTCCTCGTGATAATTGCCACTTTTGTGCCCCTACTGTGAAATATGGAGATAGGCTGTTGTGAAGACAAGTGGGGAGGAATTGGAGAATGGAGGGAGAGGGTAGGAAGGTGTTGTAGCTGTACGGAATATAATGTTGGGAATGCCTTCAATATTCTAACGTTCTCACAATGCAGTAATTGGGTATAGTGATATCATCGTCTTCACGTTGTGTTACGCCTTTAATGAGGCTCAAGAAGGGGAAGTGGCAACCTGTGTCGGCGACAAGCAGCAAGATGCGTGCGTGTGCGCGCGCGTGCGTGTGCGCGCGTGCGTGTGTGCGTGTGTGCGTGTGTTTGTGTGTGCGCGCGCGTGCGTGTGTTTGTGCGCTGTGTTTGTGTGTGCGCGTGCGGTCGCCTGTTTTGTTTGTGTGCTAGCGTTGTTTGTGCGTGTGTGTGCGTGTGTTGTGTGTGTGTCGCGTGCGTGTGTGTGTGGTGTTCGTGCGTGTGTTTTCGTGCGTGTGTGTTCGTGTGTTTGTGTGTGTGCGCGTGTGTGTTCGTGGTGCGTGGTGTGCACGCGCGCGTGATGTGTGTGACGCGCGTGCGTGGTGAGCGATGTGCGGCGGTATGTGTGCGCGTGTGTATGTGTGCGCGTCGTGCGTGTTGCGTTGTGTGTGTGCGCGTGTGTGTGTGTCTTAGTTAGTTACCATTTTGTCCTAGGCACATGTCAATTGACACTAGGCCTGTTGTATATATGTGGTGTGTGTGTGTATGTGTATGTAAGGATGCGTGTGTGTGTGTGCGTGCGTGTGTGTGTGCGCGTGCGTGTGCGTGTGTGCGCGTGCGTGTGTGTGTGTGCGTGTGTATGTGTGCGTGTGTGCACGCGCGCGCGCGTGTGTGTGTGTGTGTGCGCGCGCTCGCGCGTGTGTGTGTGTGTGTGTGCACGCGCGCGCGTGTGTGTGCGCGTGCACCTCATATTGTGTATTGGTGTATCTTGGTATTTGTATGTAGCTGGTGTAGGAGTGTGGTACACTGTAATATGGTAACTGTGTGCACCACCTGGGTAGTAAAATACTGAGAACAAAGTTGACAGTAATTTAGTCATATTGTTAATAAAAACATGTTTGCTCGCACCTCTGTCTGCCTCAGCATTAAAGTTCATAGATGTCATCAATATGGCCGTGGAAGCAACACCACGAGGAAATGAAGCTGCAAAACCAAGATGGAAACATGAATACGATAGAAGAGGAAGGAAATGAGTAGAACGAAATAGGGAAAAAAGGTTACCATTGTCAATTTCTTAATTTCCTGTAACTTTGCATTTTTTTTTAGATTAGCAAAGGTTAGGTTTCATTAACCTATAGAAACGTATATGTAACCGCAAATAATCAAATTACAAAACAAAAACCCCAGCTGCAACAGCATTGCAGCTCGGCAGCTGCACAACGCCAGGGAACGTTGAAATATACACTGGTGTTACTGGTGGTGTGAGGAGCAGTTCATGTAGCAAGTGTTGTATCCATGGTGAGGAGGTTGTAGACTATGTGAAGGCTATCACCACTAACACAATACTTCACACTCCTCTAACATACTCATAATTGCAAGTTGCAGTCTCAAAATTACCCGTTCGTTAAGAGTTCTGTTTGCAGGGGTTCTGAGACAGCTCCTGGCTCCGCTTCTAATGAATTATGGCTCCTAGACTGTCGTACCTACTCTGGAAGCTGTGAATGGAAGGAGCCTCCATCACTACCACCACCTCGTATAGCTCCTTCCATTTTCAGCTATCCTTACACACAAAATACTTTCTATAGGCCATTTGGCTGACCTGTGTCTTAAACACCTCTCTCTCTCTCTCTGTCTGTCTGTCTCTGTCTGTCTGTCTCTGTCTGTCTGTCTCTGTCTGTCTGTCTCTGTCTGTCTGTCTCTGTCTGTCTGTCTCTGTCTGTCTGTCTCTGTCTGTCTGTCTCTGTCTGTCTGTCTCTGTCTGTCTGTCTCTGTCTGTCTGTCTCTGTCTGTCTGTCTCTCTCTGTCTGTCTGTCTCTCTCTGTCTGTCTGTCTCTCTCTCTCTCTCTCTCTCTCTCTCTCTCGTCTCTCGTCTCTCTCTCGTCTCGTCTCTCTCGTCTCTCTCTCGTCTCTCTCTCTCTCGTCTCTCTCTCTCTCGTCTCTCTCGTCTCGTCTCTCTCTCTCTCTCTCTCTCTGTTTTCTATTTGCTAAACCAAAATTATTACAATGGTCCTAAAATTTGGAACTGGAGGGAAAAGGAAGAGGAAGATGGAGTTGGAAAAAGGTGGAAGTAGAACAAGTTGGAAGAGGAGGGTGGAAAGGGAGGAGGAAGAAGGAAGAGGAGGGTGGAAAGGAAGAGGAGAGCATGAGTAGTCCCCCTTCCCCCTCACTATAATTTGTGGAATACTGAAGCTGATGAAGCAGATTTCATCTTTGTTAAATAATGAAGGAGTTTTGTGTGCGCTGGTATGGCTGGTGAGACGGCCAAGTTAATTAATGGTGCTCCACCACCGCTGATGCTGTGCTCCACCACCACCACCGCTGCTGCTGATGCTGTGCTCCACCAGAATGGTGTGGTAGTAAGGCGGCGGAAGGGATGGTGGTGGTATAGATAGCTTCTGAAGATGTAGCAATCATAATTTGAAAGTGCTCAAGCATTAAGTCCCAGTATAGTGTTTTTTCTGCATATCTTAGTCGCGTGTTCTTGTAATTTAACATTACCTGTGTGTGGTTGCAGGGGTCGACTTATGTATGTGTTCGCATGTACACAAGGGAACATGTACAAGAACAGCACCAAGGAAGACTTATTATGTTCCTAGGCAGGCAGCATCACGAATTGTGGGTGATAAAAACTCGGGTTTCGGGGAAAAAAGGGGCGGTAGATGTGTTTCGTGTTGAACCTCACCACATGTGGTGGCTGAATGGTTATAAGAATTAAGAAACCTTGTTGCCCAATTGTTAGCCCAGATACCACGGTACAAATTTCTGCAGGCGTGGGGATTCCAACGCTCTTAGGCATTACCTTGAAGCAAGATGTATGCGGCCTGTTATCTGGACGTAAATTTAAGGTACTTTATCGTAGAATAACGTACATACATGGCTGGTGGATGGATCTGTACTCCAGTTCCCTGAATTAAGCCTGAATACCTTCCACATCCCCCTCACAGGCGCTGTATAATCCTACCGGTTTAGCGCTTCCCCTTGATTATAATAATAATGGCTAGTGAAAATTTACGAACTAATGCATGCGAAAAAGCCGAACAATGTGAGAATACATTGAGTGGATTCATCCTTCTCGACCTACTTGTATTTTTCATGTAGCAAGTTTCAAGTGCTGCTTTCCTTCACCCCATTATTCCCTTCCTTTACCTTATACCTTTGATATACCTTTGAAGAGTTTCGAGAGTATCTACTCTCTGAGCCCAGCCATGGGCCAGGCTCGTCTGGTGCTTGCCTGGTCAACCAGGCTGTTGCTGCTGGAGGCCCGCTGCCCCACATATCCATCACAGCCTGGTTGATCTGGCACCTGGTGAAGATATTTGTCCAGTTTCCTCTTGAAGGCTTCTACACTGGTTCCAGCCGTGTTTCGGATATCTTCTGGTAAGATGTTGAATAGTCTGGGACCCCGGATGTTAATACAGTGCTCCCGTATTGTCCCCACCGCACCCCTGCTCCTCACTGGGTTTATTTTACACTTTCTCCCATATCTCTCACTCCAGTATGTTGTTATGGCAGTGTGCAGATTTGGGACCAGGCCCTCAAGTACTTTCCATGTATATATTATCATGTATCTCTCTCCTCCGCTCCAATGAGTACATGTTCAAGACTTGAAGGCGTTCCCAATAATTTAGATGTTTCAATGGCTCAATGTGAGCCGTAAACGATCTCTGGATTTGTTCCAGCTCTGCTATTTCTCCTGCCCTGAACGGGGCCGTCAGCACTGAGCAGTATTCTAAGTGAGGAGCACTAGCGATTTGAATAGTGTCACCATCGGCATTATTTCCTTGTTTTGAAAGTTCTCAATACCCACCCCGTCATCTTCCTGGCTGTTGTGATCTTTGTCTTGTTATGGTCTTTAAACGACAGATCAGCAGACATAATTATTCCCAAGTCCTTTACGTGTTCCTTTCGTTCTATGTGGTGACCCTCTTGCGTTTTGTATATAGTGTTCCTTTTGAGTTCTTCATTTTTCCATACCTAAGCAGCTGAAACTTATCACCATTGAACGTCATGTTGTTCTCCACTGCCCATTGGAAGACCCTGCTTATGTCCTCCTGTAATTTTTCAGTGTCTTCTACCGTAGTGACTTTCATGCTTATTTTAGTGTCATCTGCAAATGATGATACAAAAGTGTGCTGGGTGTTTTTATCTATGTCTGCTATGAGGATGAGAAACAGCAGAGGTGCCAGGACAGTGCCTTGGGGCACTGAGCTTTGACCTCGCTGATGCTGGATCTTGCCCTGTTCACTACTACTTTTTGTGTTCTTTGTGTTAGGAACTCAAAATCCATCTGCCTACCTTCCCGTAATGCCTATGGCCCTCATTTTGTGCGCTATCACTCCATGATCGCATTTGTCAAACGCCTTTGCAAAATCTGTGTAAATCACATCTGCGTTTTGGTCGTCCTCCAATGCCTCCGTAATTCTGTCATAATGGTTCAGCAGCTGTGACAGGCATGATCGACCCGCTCTAAAGCCATGCTGGTTCGGGTTATGTTGGTTGTGCTGGTCCATGAACTTTGTAATCTGCCGTCTCATCACTCTTTCAAAGATTTTTATGATGTGAGAAGTGAGGGCTACTGGTCTGTAATTTTTAGCTAGTGCTCTACTACCTCCCTTATGCAAAGGAGCTATGTCTGCACTCTTTAAGGCCTCTGGAATTTCACCTAGATCTAAGCTCTTTCTCCACAGCTGGCCTGAGGTCAGGGGTTCCTGTTGGCTACCGAGTTCACCAGGCTGTGCTTGCGACCCGCCAATCACAACCTGGCTGATCCGGCTCAAGTAGAAGGAAGCTGTATAGTGAGCAAGCTACTAATTGGACAAAGGTGTGCACCCTGACAGCTTGTGCCAGGCTGTGCTCACACCCTCGTTAGCCTACTAATGGGACAGACTAAAACCCTAGGTACACCATAATAGTTTTTGTCAGGCTATGCACACACTCGTTACTCGAGTGAACAGGCTACTAACTCGGCAGACTAGAACGCTAAGTACACCCTTATAGTTTGTCCGGCTGTTGTGTGGCAATAACACGGGCTTGATTAGTTTCAACAGGAACTCCAGTAAACCCCTCGCTAACCCCCTTGACCTGCTTAACTATTTGTTTAAGATATGATCTTTCTTAGTTATTGCATAATATTTTAATTAACCTTTGTTAATCTGCTAATGATTCCAAGGATGGGGAAGGGGGGTATCGTTCACGCAGCCCAATCCCAAATTAGGCCTCAGTGTTGCTGTTCTGTTTGGTCAAGCTATTGGCGCTGGCAACACTTAGCTCAACGTAAGCACTACAGCCTAGATCAGTGATTCTCAACCAGGGGTAAATTTACCCCTTGGGGGTAAAACATTACATGCCAAGGAGTAAATATTTTTGCTATTTTTGTGCAAAACCTGAATAATTGATTTTTTTCTGACCTTGTTTTTCTGTTTCTTTATGATGGCGATAATTTGTGTGTATGGAAGTAAGGGGGTAAATGGAGAAATACATCAAGCCGAGGGCTTAATGATGGAGGAAGCGTTGAGAATCTCTGGAGATGATTTGGAACTACTATTGGAACTCGTCACATTTCTTTTAAGACAGAGGTGTGTTGATAATAGGGTAGAGCATTAAATAGGGCTTCTAGGACCTCTTGGAACCGTAACATTTTCCGTCGTGGGGTAATTCAGCGAGTATAAAGGGACCGAGACTTTGCAATACCCTCCTTTCATACAAAAGAAGAATTGCGAACAAACCCTAGCTGTCTTCAAGAGGAAACTGTATAAGTTTAAGTTCTGATCAACCGGGACGTGGTGATTATGTTAGGGACGCCTGTCACCAGGTCTGGGCTAGGACCGAGCCCCGGGGGCGGTTAACCACCCATGAAATTCTCTTCAGCTAACCCGAGTCATTTCACGTGATCACCCTCAGCTAGAGAAAAGGTACCAGGAATTACACAAGGGAGTGGTAAGTGTCCCTCAGTACCTAATCAAAACAAGTGTTTTTCACTAACCTAAGTGATTGCGAGTCAAGTAAGGAGTGAGAGAGCCTCTGGGTGTTTAGCACGGGAGAGGCTGCTGGGGAATGGGTCCCGGATCTGGGGAGGGAGGGACTAGAGGAGAGTAAAGGGTCTTAGCAATAGTGGGAGGGGGAGGACTCGAGTCGGTGTAAGTGGATTCTTGCTAGTTGTAAAGCAGATTTAAATCGTTCGTGTACTTGTAGGTCGTATTTATGTCCTTGTTTTTCAAGAATATTTTTGGTTGTATTTGCGTATTGTGTGTCCTTGGGTGTGCTTGTTCGTTCATTCGACGTTCAGAATTAAAATGTTGGCGGGAGTCGTAACAGCTCCTGACCTCCCTCTCAAATTACCTTCTCCAACATTTACTAGGCTCTAACCTCTGCTGCTGTCGTACATATTCTTGAAACTAAGATTACTTGGCCTGTGACTTTCCTATCACTAAGAAACTAAAATAATGTAACATTCCTGTGTCTTAAAACCGCCTTCGTATTATTTTGCGAGTTTGCTTATTCAGTAGTGTTAGGTTCAGTGGTTGTGCGTGTACACGCATGCGTGCATTTGCAGTTATATGTTCTGAGATTGAGTGTGCGTGTGAGCTCCTGTATGTGCGTGTCTGGTCTGTCTGTGTAAGTCAAATTCTCTTATCCCGTTGTTTGTGACTCCTGTCTGTACACCGAACCAAGCGACATTATTTATTGCTGGGTAAGTCTTATTCTCGGCACCTGTTGAATCCTTGTATCCGTGGCAGGGGGTGACTGAGGCCGCGCGGTGACCACCACGGTGACTTACTGCGGCTTCTGCTGCGATGATTACCTGGAGTTTACCCGGTAATATCCAGGTAATCATGATGGTGGTAGTTTTTTAGTACTGAAATCTGTCAACCTGAGCTTTTTTTATTAAAGAAAATTGGCTCATCAGTATTTTACAGCTAAAGTTTTAACAACAATAGTTACATTATAGTAACAAAAGCTAGCTGTTCTCCTGTCACACACAGGATGGATTCCGTACATACAATAATGAAACATGTCGGCCTGAGCTGGTGGTTGGGGAGAAAGGGAGGGTGGTGACCCTAATGTGTGTGAGGAAGGTGACAGCTTGTGTGGGGATGCCTTACCATGACGTCATGGGGGGTTCCCCTGATATTTTTATCAGTTCCATTATTACCTTGATCGGTCTCTCTATTGATGGTAACAGAACGCAGTCATACTTTAACACAATTTCCCGGCATGTCCTGACCAGTCGAGCTGTGGTGCTTAGGTTGGACTGCAGAATGCTACCTGGAGGGTATTCCGGGGATCAACGCCCCGCGGCGGTCACGACAGCTCCGGTGGATCAGGCCTGATCAACCAGGCTGTTACTGCTGGCAGCACGTAGTCCAACGTCGAACCAAGCCCGGCTGATCCGGCACTATCTGTCCAGCTCTCTGAAGGCAGCCAGGGGCCTGTTGGTATCCCTTTATGCATGGTGGGAGGCTGTTGAACAGTCTTGTCCCCGGACACTTACGGTGTTCTCTTAGTGTACCAGTGGCGCCCCACTTTCATTGGGGTATTTTGCACTGCCTGCCCAGTCTTTTACTTTCGTAGGAGTTATTTGTGTGTGCAGATTCGAACCATTCTTCTAGGATTTTCCAATGTAATTATGATTCTTCCTAGATCGTTCAAGCAGGTGAAAGTTGCAGATCTAGAGAGTGTATAGAACCTTTGCATGCATATAAGTTCTATCAAACACCTAACTTAACTGGGAACAGATCTGGTGTAAGAACTTCTGACATATGTTTAACTCGCTGGAACGCAGCAGAGAGATGATCGCTAATAGCATTGGAAAATCCTAGAAGGAATAGGTCCCGAATCTGCACACAGAAATAACTCCCTACGAAAGTAAAAGAATGGGCAGGCAGTGCAAAATACCCCCAATGAAAAGTAGGGGCGCCACTGGTACACTAAGAGAAAACACCGTAAGTGTCCGGGGAACAAGACTGTTCAACAGCCTCCCACCATACATAAGGGGAATTACCAACAGGCTCCTGGCTGCCTTCAAGAGAGAGCTGGACAGATACTTAGTGCCGGATCAGCCGGGCTGTGGTTCGTACGTTGGACTACGTGCTGCCAGCAGTAACAGCCTCGTTGATCAGGCCCTGATCCACCGGGAGGCCTGGTCGTGGATCGGGCCGCGGGGGCGTTGATTCCTGGAATACCCTCCAGATAGACTCCAGGTAGATCCCTCACATTTTTTCGCTCTATTTTATGATGAGAGTTTGTAGTATACTCAGTTCTAGTTATTATTATCTCCACTTTTCCATAATGGAGTACTTGGAATTTGTCTTCACTGAACATCATATTGTTTTCCGTTGCCCATTGGAAAACTTGGTTTATATCTTCTTGGAGGTTAATCATGTCCTCAATGGATGACACTCTCATGAAGATCCTAGTATCATCTGCAAAGGATGAGACAGTGCTGTGGATTACACTGTCTATGTCTGGTATGAGAATGAGGAACAGAATGGGGTGAGTACAGTGCCTTTGGAACAGAGCTTTGCATTATGGCAGCTTCCGATTTAACTCTGTTGACCACCACTATTTGTGTTCGATTGGTTAGAAAGTTGAAGATCCATCTCCCCATTTTGCCAGTTATTCCTTTAACACGCATTTTGTGCACTATTACGCCATGATCGCACTTGTCAAAGGCTTATGCAAAGTCTGTGTATATTACATCTGCATTCTGTTTTTCTTCCAGTGCATCCAAGACCATGTCATAGTGATCCAGTTGTTGCGAAAGGCAGGAGCGACCTGCTCTGAACCCATGTTGCCCTGGATTGTGTAGTTTTTGGGAATCCAAGTGGTTTGCACTCAAGCTTCTTAGCACTCTTTCAAAGATTTTTATAATGTGGGACGTTGGAGCAATTGGTCTATAGTTTTTAGCTAATGCTTTGCTGCCCCTTTTATGGAGTGGGGCTATATCCGTAGTTTTTAGTGACTGGAATTTCACCCATGTCTAAGCTCCTTCTCCATAGTATACTTAGGGCACGCGAAAGGAGTTTCACTCAATTCTTAATGAACACAGAGTTGCAAGAGTCTGGGCCTGGGGCTGAGTGCATGGGCATGTTGTCAATGACTTTCTCAGTCTACCGGAGTTAGGGTAATGTCGAAAATATGGCAAACATTGATAAAGGTTTGAGGCTCATTCATGAAAAAATCTTGATAGATTAGGCCAGGAGGCCTGGTCCAGGACAGGCCTGCCGGAGCAGTAACTCCGAAAACTTCCAACAAATTGGTAGGTAACATTTTGTGAAAGGCCTTGTTTAGAGATCGTAATTACCACTTTGTGCAGTGAGCATTCAGAACCTTACTAATAAGGCTGTCAACGGGGAACCTGGTCTAGGACTGGGCTGCTGGCTTGATGATCCTCGAAACTATCCTCAGGTAACCTTCAGGTAAATTTGTAAATGCTGCTGTAGCTACTGAACTCAAAGTGGAGAGTGTTTACTTGGAACTTAGGCGGTGACAATTTCATTACCCAGTGTGTGAAACCCATCCTTCGTGATGAAGTAACAACTAGCTGTCTCACACTGTACCTGTTATATAGACTAGTGTAGCCTGCGGATGTTCCAGTCGAGTAATTATCATGCATCATAGTGCAGAAGCACACTGTGGGTATTCTCACTATGTAACTGTCATAAATATGGTAATAGTGTATCGCTGTTTATACTTAACAGTAAAAAAAAAAAAGTCGACGTTTTGGAGGGCGTGGCATAATGAACGACCTTTTAATATCACTTTTCACTTCGCCAACACCTGTGCAATACCTAGGAGATAACCGTGAAGACTTGCATGTTTCATCATCATGTCAATAGTTGATCATATGACGTCACGACCTCTTGGATGAGCTCACGAGTGGTTTGTTTTGATGACGTCACGACTGCTTGGGTGAGCTCCCGAGTGGTTTGTTTTGATGACGTCATGACTACTGACACACTTACGGAGGCGATTAAAAAAAATGCAGGCGTTGTATACACGGATTTCGTAAACGCATTAGACAGACACGATCATGGGGCAATTTTGCACAAAATAAGGGCGATAGGTATAACGGGGAAAGTAGGTAAATGGATATTCAGATTTCTGACAAATAGAAAAAAAGTAGTAGTGAACAGAGCAAAATCCAGCATTAGCAAAGTAAAAAGGAAAACTCATTTCCGGAGTGACCTTCCTGGCGCTGGCCTTTACTGTTTCCTAAACTCATGGTGGACATAGATAAACACGCTCGTCACAAGTTGTGTCATTTGTGGATGAGAGCGAAATAAGCATGAATATTGCCACGGCAAAAGTCACGAAAAAACTGCAGGAGGATATAAGCAATGTCTTTCAGTGGGCAGGGGAGAATAACATGATGTTCAACATTGACAAGTTCCAACTTCTTAGATATGGGAAGAATGAAGAATTCAAAAGGGGCACTGCGTACAAAATGCAACAAGATCAAATAGAAGGAAATGAACACGTTAAGGATCTGGGTGTAATGTCGGCTGACTATCAAAGAACACAATAAGGCAAATATCACGAAAGCCTGGAAAATAACGGGACATTAGAGAACTTACAACATGAGGGAAATAGTGCCATTGGTGACACCATTCAAATCGCTTGTGCTCTCTCGCTTCTAGTACTGTATTGTTTAATGTTGACGGCTCCACTCATGGCAGAAGAGAGACCGAAGTAGAAATGATACACAGATCTGTGAAGTCCCGCATATAGACATCAAACTGTTTTAATTACTGGGAACGCTTCAGAGTTCTAAATATGTGGATGCTGAAGGGGAGTGAAGATGGGAGAAAACGTAAAACAATCCCAGTGAAAAGCAGGGGCGCCTCGGGCACAATGAGAAAGCACTGTATCATTCCGTGGTCCCAGATTATTTAAATTACCCGAATTAGCACTGGTTACTTTGGTCCCAGGTAACAATAGGACATCTGTTTTGACCTGACTTATGTGCAACAGTCTGCCAACATTACACTATCATACCAGAAGACATCAGAAACATTACGAGAACAAGTGTAGACATCTTCAAGAAGAAACTCGACAAGTACGTCCGCTAAGTGCCGGATCAGCCAAGCCAGCG
>WNWK01007222.1:0-35000 GCA_009830355.1 Cherax destructor | reverse complement strand
TGGAGAATGACTTTTTTGACTGGCTTCAAACTTTTACAGTTGGTGGGCTTTATTTATACAACTTATCACTCACTTTGAGCTATGTAAATTTCAATTTGCCATTTTTATTAAGCAGTTGTTTCCCATGTAATAACTAATGAATGCCTCTTCTGATAAGCTTCTAACCCTAAATGTTGCTGTATCTTAATATCAAGAATGTTTATATTTTGAGCTGTGTGGTTGCCAATTTGCCATTTTTGCCAATTTGATCAAATTGGATTTTTAAAAATTTTAAATATTTTTTTCCTATAGGATTGCAGAGAATTTTAAATATAATGTAAGTCAAAAGTAAACTGTGGAAAAGTAAATATTTGGTGTTTTATGGTGTTTTTAACTTTATCAAAATGAGGTTCTTATTTTTCGGAAAAAACAGCAAATTCGTTTACTTTCTCGCAAATTTTTGTTTACTGCTCGAGAACGCCTTATTGGATCGGCTTCAAATTTTCGACGCTTGTGTAATGTATCTTTGGCAAGATTCACGTGACTATTTGCATGTGTGGGTGCCTTATGCCCAATACTACATAGGCCATTCCCAGAGTTTTGTTTCTGTGATAGGTAGACAGGCTCCTCTGATCGCTTTCAAAATTTCCACACGCATGTATCCTACTTAGAAGGTTCATATATTTATTGGAGTGTGTAAATGTGCTACTTTTATCTCTTTTATTGCTTTATTTTGACTTGATGCCGGTGAGGGGCTCTTGACCCAAGAAACTGGACTTCCTTTTGCTTCGATTGAATTTGAGTGCCTCTCATTCCACATGTGGTATATAATCCCTACGAGTTTGCACTTTCCTCTGATTAAAATATAATTGTGAACGACATCAATCTTCAATGGCTGATGCATGACATAAAATGGATGGATCGTTTCTTGGGTATAGGCCTAAAGATAATCACAAGAGATGATGGTAAAGAAATGCGTATGAGTCCTGCATTCAGAAGAATTAGTCCTGCCATAGTGACAGTTTTCTACTGCAATGTTTACTCTCATAGCCCTGTCATATGACGTCTGCTACAATTCCAAACATAACATGATCACCCTGGATGTGATGACTATGCCGGTTAGACGCTAGCATCAATAACGTAGTTGATCAAACAGTGAACAATGAAGCGTGGTCTCTGGCCGAGGGACTGATTACCTCAAACTCCTCCTCTCCTTACACATTTCTACTTTGTATTGGACTGATGAAGCCACTGTGTGGCGAAACGTTTCCTCAATAAAGATACCCAAGTGTTGCATCTGTGTCTAATTTATAACTTGTCGGTTCTCTGAACCATTCATCTACATCCTTTTCCTCTACTAAAATACTTTTGTCATGGTTCGTATGTATGAAGTAATACTACGTAGCGGCTAACTGCTGGGTAAACAACAACAACTGTTGTCTGCGGTGAAACATCTTGGCATAAACTTGGCTCTGTGCAGAGCTCAATGTATATTAGTAGGGATCTACGATGTCACGGGGATACGTGTGACTTGTACATTAAAGGCTGTCCTTGGGGAGGTGATTGTCCCACTTGAGATGGTTTGGAGACGGACCTGTTGGACCGCTCTGGGGCCACCTTCACTACTGCATGGTATAGTGAAGTGCCCCATCACCACCCACTACCACCACCCTCACCACCCACCACCACCACCACCCACCACCACCACCACCACCACCACCACCACCACCACCCACCACCACCACCCTCACCACCACCACCACCACCACCCACCACCACCATCACCACCCACCACCACCATCACCCACCACCACCATCACCCACCACCACCACCCTCCCACCCACCACCACCACCCTCACCACCCACCACCACCCCTCACCACCCACCACCACCCATCACCACCACCCTCACCACCCATCCACCACCCACCACCACCTCACCACCCACCACCACCCTCACCACCCACCACCACCCACCACCCACCACCACCCTCACCACCCACCACCACCCCCACCACCCACCACCACCCTCACCAGCCACCACCATCACCACCCACCACCACCCTCATCACCCACCACCACCACTCTCACCACCCACCACCACCCTCACCCCCTCACCACCACCACCCCCTCACACCATCCACCACCACCACCACCCTAACCCACCACTACCACCACACCTACCACCCACCACACTTACCACCCACCACCCTCACAACCCACCACCCACCACCATCACTCTCACAACCCACCACCATCACCCTCACAACCCACCACCACCAACCTTACCACACATCATCACCCACCACTAGCACATTGAGGGACAACACAATAAGTGTCAGGGGCCCAAGATTGTTCAACTGCCTCCCAGCATACATCAGGGGGATTATCAACAAACCCCTGGCTGTCTTCAAGCAGGCACTGGACAGGCACCTAAAGTCGGTACCTGACCAGCCAGGCTGTGGTTCGTACGTTGGACTGCGTGCGGCCAGCAGTAACAGCCTGGTTGATCAGGCTTGGTCCAACATGAGGCCTGGTCACAGACCGAGCCGCAGGGGCGTTGACCCCTGGAATTCTCTCCAGGTAAACTCCAGGTAACCATCACAACCCACCACCATCACCACCCACTACCATCACCACCCACTACCATCACCACCCACTACCATCACCACCCACTACCATCACCACCCACCACCATCACCACCCACCACCACCATTACCCGCCACCATTATCGCCCACCACCATTATCACCCACCACCATCCACCACCACCATTATCACCCACCACCATCCACCACCATCATCCACCATCATTATCCACTACCACCACCCACCACCATCATCCACCATCACCCTCACCACCCACCACCATCATCCACCATCACCCCTCACCACCCTCCACCATCACCCCTCACCACCCTCCACCATCACCCCTCACCACCCACCACCATCATCCACCATCACCACAAATCATCATCATCCACCATCATTATCCACTACTACCACCACCCATCATAATTATCCACCCACCATCCACCTTCACCTACCACTACCACCACCCACCATCCACCTTCACCTACCACTTCCACTACCCGCCACCACCTCCACCTTCACCGTACCCTTCCCACCCCTCACCTTCACCTCCACTATAGCACCACCCCTCTGCCTTCCTTGCCTGCTTCCACTACCACCACCCACCATCCACCTTCACCTACCACTTCCACTACCACCACCCACCATCCACCTTCACCTACCACTTCCACTACCCGCCACCACCTCCACCAACCGTCCTCCCACTTCCTTGTATGCCCGTAAGAGCGCTTGCTTGCTTGCTTGCTTGCTTGCTTGTTTGTTTGCTTGTTTGTTTGCTTGCTTGCTTGCTTGCTTGTTTGCCTGTGTGCTTGCTTGTTTGCTTGCTTGCTTGTTGCTTGCTTGCTTGCTTGCTTGCCCTCCCAACTGCCAAGTAGGGTCATTGGGACAAATTCTTTGTGGGTAGCTTCAGGGGTGCACTGGGCAGATACACGAGTTGGTGAGAGCTGGACATGCCTAGAGCATGAGTCAGTAGGCCTTTATCTGTGACCGGTTTCAAAGGCTCTTCTGCCCACTAGCCCGGCCTGAAGCCAGGCTTCCCTGTTGACCTAGTAAACCAGGCTGTTTGTGCTAGCCGTCCGCAGGCTTACTGAGTCATCTGGCACTGCAAGAAGCTGTGCAATTTCTTGAAAAGTCCTGTCTTTGTTCTGCTAACATTTCTGATAGCTGCTGGTTGTATGTTCAAGAGTCTTGGACCACGCATGTTAACAGTGTTTTCTAAGTGTTCCCATCACTCCCCTGTTCTTTACTAAATTTATTTCACACTTTCTCTCATTTCTTTCACTCAAGTAAGTTGTTAAAACAATGTGCAGGTTAGGGTTCAGTCCCTCACGTATTGTCCTTGTATACATTGTAAGGTATTTCTTCAGTGCTCCTTTTTTGTGTGATGGCGCATCTTTGAGTAGGCGACCGCTTATTGAACACGATGACTTGAGGTACCTGGTGATGTTTCTAGTTTCTAGGGATCATCTCCCACTCCCTTCTCTCCGGCCAGGTCAGTCAAGCTTTTTAAGTTTACAGCACAACAGTCTGTCTCACCCCTCGTGACCTGTTTAGGTGGCAGTTGACAAGGCAGTAACCTGGTCTCTCACATGTCACAATAGTCTTTAATATGGGCCTCTGTGTAGCTTAAAAATGTTGCATTTGAGTCTACAGTAGAATATCTTTTGGTTTAGGTTATTTAAAAAAAATAAAGTATAGTTTTTGAAGTTGTGCGTGAATGTTTTGCAGGCGTTGTGTGTGTATGTGTATGTGTGTGTGTGTGTGTGTGTTTCGATTCACAGCTCCTAGCCCTGCCTCTTCGTTGGTCGCTACTAGATCCACTATCTCCCGGCTTCAAGAGCCTTATCGTTATCTCTTTTTAATTAAACCTGTGTATGGATCTCGTCTCTACCACTTCACTCTCCAGATTGTTTCACTTCCTGACAACTCTAAGGCTGAAGAAATACTTCCTAACATTCTTATGACTCATCTGAGCTTACAACTTCCAGCTGTGCCCTCTTGTTCATATTTCCAGCCTCTGAAACATTCTGTCCATGTTCACCTTGTCAATTCCTCTGATTATTTTGTACCCCATTATCATATCACCCATAACCCTGTCCTCCAGTGTAATCAGGTTGAGTTCCCTTAACCTTTCCTCGAAAGGCATACTTTTTAGCTCCGGTATTAGTCTTGTTGCTTATATGTCGAAAGCCTATTCATAGATTTGCCAGACACGTATTTGCTGCAGCAGTTATTTGGTTGATGTGCACCTCAGGCGATATGCTCGGTATGGTACTCACTCCAAGGTCCTCCTTAAGTGAGATTTGGAGCCTTTACTCGTTTGCGGTATTTGTCCTTCCCAAATTTCGCACTTGGTAGGGTTAAACTCCACGAGCCATTTGTCAGGACAGGCCTGTAGCCTATCCAGATCCCTTTGTAGCCTTTCTTAGTCCTCGTCCGCTTGTATTTTCTTCATTAGTTTCACGTCTGCAAACATGGATGCCTCTGACTCTGTCCCTTCTGTCATGTCATTCGCGTATACAAGAAACAGCACTGGCCTTAGGACTGATTCTTGTGGAACCCCACTCGTCACATGAACCCAATCTGACACTTTGTCAAGGACCTTCTTTCGTTGTTCCCTTCCTGTCAGGTATGCCTTAATCCATTGTAGTGCCTTGTACTAGTCTCTTGTGCGATACTGTGTCAAAAGTCTTCTGGACTCCCAAAAATTGCACAACCCAGGACAACATGGTTTCAGAGCAGGTCGCTCCTGCCTCTCGCAACTGCTAGACCACTATGATATGGTCTTAGATGCTCTGGAAAACAAGCAGAATGCAGATGTAGTATACACAAATTTTGCAAAAGCCTTTGACAAGTGCGATCATGGTGTAATAGCACACAAAATGCGTGCTAAAGGGATAACTGGCAAAGTAGGCAGATGGATCTTCAACTTCCTAACCAATCGAACACAAAGAGTAGTGGTAAACAGAGTTAAATCGGATGCTGCCATAGTGAAGAGCTCTGTCCCACAAGGCACAGTACTCGCACCTATCCTGTTCCTCATTCTCATATCAGACATAGACAGAGATGTAAACCACAGCACCGTATCATTCTTTGCAGATGATACTAGGATCTGCAAAGTGTGCCATCCATTGAGGACACGACAAATCTCCAAGAAGATATAAACCAAGTTTTCCAATGGGCAACAGAGAACAATATGATGTTCAATGAAAACAAATTCCAACTACTCCGTTATGGAAAACTGGAGGAAATAATAGCTAGGACTGAGTATATTACAAACTCCAATCACACAATAGAGCGGAAAAGTAATGTGAAGGACCTGGGTGTGGTAATGTCCGAAGACCTCACCTTCAAGGACCACAACAATGCCACTATTACATCTGCGAGGAAACTGATAGGATGGATAATGAGAACATTCAAGACAAGAGATGCCAAGCCAATGATGATCCTTTTTAAATCACTTGTTCTCTCTAGGCTAGAATACTGCTGTACATTAACATCCCCATTCAAGGCAGGTGAAATTGCAGATCTAGAGAATGTACAGAGAACCTTTACTGCACGTATAAGTTCCATCAAACACCTTAACTACTGGGAACGCCTGGAAGCACTAGACTTATATTCACTGGAACGCAGGCGAGAGAGAGAGAGATCATAATCTACACCTGGAAGATTCTGGAGGGACTAGTCCCTAATTTGCACACAGAAATCACTCCATACGAAAGCAAAAGACTTGGCAGACGGTGCAACGTACCCCCAGTGAAAAGTAGGGGCGCCACTGGTACACTAAAAGAAAACATAATAAGTGTCCGTTGCCCAACAGCCTCCCACCAGCCATAAGGGGCATTGCCAGTAGACCTCTGGTTGCCTTCAAGAGGGAGCTGGACAGATACTTAAAGTCAGTGCCAGATCAGCCGGGCTGTGGTTCGTACGTTGGACTACGTGCAGCCAGCAGTAACAGCCTCGCTGATCAGGCCCTAATCCACCGGGAGGCCTGGTCATAGACCGGGCCGCGGGGACGTCGATCACCGGAATTCCCTCCAGGTAGACTCCAGGTAGGCAGGTAGGTAGACAGTCCAAGAAAATGTAATCTACCCATCCCTCTCCTGTCTTGTTGCCTTTTCGTAGAACTCCAGTAGGTTTATGACAGAGAGGATTTTACATCTCGGAAGCCATGCTGGTTGTCATGCATGAACTCACTCCTTTCTAGGTGCTAAAACCACTCTTGATAATCATCTGAATAACTTTACATAATATACATGTCAGCGACACTGGTCTGTAGTTTGATGATGCCTGTCTCCTTTCTTAAAAATTGGGACTACATAGTGGCACACACTTCCCCAACTTCCTCTCTCTAAGGATCCCTCCCCTTCACCTCCTCCTCGATTGTGTGTATTGTGTCCAGCACTTGCAGGTGCACTCTACCGCCTCGGTTTGCTGGAAGTCTTTCTCTGAGAATATCTCCCTATATCTCATGCTGAGGTCTTCACAGACTTCCTGGTCATTCCTTGAGATCTCTCCACCTTGTTCAGCCTGATTACCTGGTCTCTGTTGTCTTCCTGATGTAGCTGTATAACAACTTTAAGTCGGATTTGAATTTCGATGCTGTGTCATTCTCAAATTGCCGTTGAGCCTCCCTCCTTATCCATACATACTCACTTTTGGCATACTCACTTATTTGTGGTTGCAGGGGTCGAGTCCCAGCCCCTGGCCCTGCCTCTGATCGCTTTTAGGACCATTCTTCCTGCTTCAGGAGCCTTAGTGTGTGTGTACTCACCTAATTGTGGTTGCATGGCTCCTGGCGTTGCCTCTTCACTTGTCGCTACTAGGTCACTCTCCCTGCTCCACGAGTTTCATCATACTTAAAGCTATGTATGGATCCTGCCCCCACTACATCACTTCCCAAACTTCCACTTCCTGACAACTCTATAACTGAAGAAATACTTCCTAACATCCCTGTGACTCATTTGAGTCTTGAACTTCCAATTGTGACCCCCTTGTTGCTGTGTCCCATCTCTGGAGCATCCTATCTCTGTCCACTTTGTCGATTCCTCTCAGTATTTTGTCATCATTTCTTCCCTATCCTGTCTTCCAGTGTCGTCAGGTCAATTTCTCTTAACCTCTCCTCGTAGGACATACCCCTTAGCTCCAGGACTAGTCTTGTTGGAAACCTTTGCACTTTCTCTAGCTGTGTGTGTATTCACCTATATGTGGTTGCAGGGGTCGAGTCATAGTTCCTGGCCCCGCCTCTTAACTGGTCGATACTAATTCACTCTCTCCCTGCTCCATGAGCTTTATCATACCTCTTCTTAAAGCTATGTATGGAACTTGCTTCCACTAGTTCGTTACAGATTATTTCACTTCCTGACAACTCTAAGGCTAAAGAAATACTTCCTAACATCTCTATGACTCATCTGGGTTTTCAGCTTCCAATTGTGGCCCCTTGTTCATGTATCCCATCTCTGAAACATTCGAACCCTGTCCACCTTGTCAATTCCTCTCAGTAAATTACACGTTGTTATCATGTCTCCCCTGTCCCTCCTATCCTCTAGTGTCATCAGGTTGAGTTCCCTTAACCTCTCCTCATAAGACATACCTCTCAGTTCCGGGACTAAACGTGTTGCAAATTTTTGCACTTTCTCCAATTTCGTGACGTGTTTGACGTGGCCTGACGTACACGGTGTACAATGTCGTGAATAACTCCTTACTCAGATGTCTAAACGCTAATCTCAGGTTTGCCAATCGCCCATATGCTGCAGCAGTTATTTGATTGATGTGTACCTCAGGAGACATGTTCGTTATAATGCTTACCCCAAGATCCTTTTCTTTAAGTGACGTTTGCAGCCTTTGATTCCCTAACCTGTATGCCGTCTGCGGTCTTGTGTGTCCTTCCGCAATCTTCATGACCTTACACTTACTGGGGTTAAACTCCAGGAGCCATTTGTTGGACCAGACTTGTAGTCTGTCCAGATCCCCTTGTAATCTTAACTGATCCTCGTCCCCTTGTATTTTCCTCATCAGTTTCACATCATCAGCGAACAGTGACACTTCTGAATCTATTCCTTCCATCATGTCATTCACATATATAAGAAACAGCACCGGACCTAGGACTGACCCTTGTGGAACCCCACTCGATACATGTGCCCACTCTGACACTTCTTCACGTACCAACACTAGTTGTTTGCTTCCTGTCAGACATTCCCTGATCCATTGCAGTACTTTCCCTATTATTCCTGCCTGCTCCTCTAAATTTTGTACCAGTCTCTTATGTGGTACTGTGTCAAAAGCCTTCTTACAGTCCAAAAAGATGCAATCTACCCATCCCTCTCTCTCTGTCTAACTTCTGTTACCTTGTCGTAGAACTCAAGTAGATTTGTAACACAGGATTTCCCATCTCTGAAGCCATGCTGATTGTCATGTATGAGCCCAATCTTTTCAATGTGTTCCACCACTCTTCTGATGATCTTTTCCATGACTTTGCATACTATACAAGTCAGTGACACTGGTCTGTAGTTTAACGCTGCCTGTCTGTCTCCTTTCTTAAAAATTGGAAATACATTTGCTGTCTTCCACGCCTCAGGCAATTGTCCAGTTTCGATAGATTTATTGAAGATTGCTGCTAGCGGCACACAGTTCCTCTGCTCCCTCTCTCAGTATCCAAGGAGATATATTATCTGGGCCCACCGCCTTTGAGGTATCTAGTTCACCTAGCAGTTTCTTCACCTCTACCTGTGTGTGTGTGAGACCAGGTGTCAAAGGCGCGTGTTGATAGACACTTGACCTGTTTTGTGTATGGGGAGAAACATTCTCATCTTCTATTTTTACTTCCTTCCCATCTCACCCCCCTCCATTCACGTTCCTTTCCTCCCTCCTTTCATTGCCTTTCTCTTTCACTACTTCCCTCTCCTTCTCTTCCATTCTCCGTACTCTATACCTTTTCATCCCTCTCCTTTCCTCTCAAACATCCTTTTTTTTTTTTCTTCCTCCCCATAGCTTTTCTCCTCTCCGTTTCTTCTTTATTTT
The DNA here is from genome assembly GCA_009830355.1 of Cherax destructor. Taxonomy (NCBI): domain Eukaryota; kingdom Metazoa; phylum Arthropoda; class Malacostraca; order Decapoda; family Parastacidae; genus Cherax; species Cherax destructor. Next base: position 25,409 of record WNWK01007222.1, on the reverse strand, counting down.
CTTTTTCCTTTCTTCTACCGCCTTCGAGTTTTCCCTCTCCTTCCACCCCTTCCTCCACCTACGTCATCACCTTCCCTTCTTTTCCTCTCCTCTTTCCTTTCCTATCCCCTCTTTCCTCTCACTTCCCCCTTTCATTTTCTCTCCCCTTTCCTTACTCCTCTCCTTTTCCTCACCCTCCCCCTTCTCTCCTCTTTCCTCCCCTCTTCCTGTCCCCTCCTTCCTCACCCCTCCCCTTTCTCTCTCTTTCCTGTTCCCTCTTCCTTCACCCTCCCTTTCCTCTCCTCTTCCTTTCCCCTTCCTCACTCCCTTCCTTCCTTTCCTGTCCCCTCCTTCCTCTTCCCTCTCCCTTTCCACAAAGATGTTCCTACCAACGCTATGTGAATACACAAGAGTGTCTGACTCTTACACTAAGTGTAGCGTTGTTCTCGCAAGAAACCTCAAGAAATGAGAATTCAGCCGCCTGTAGAAACGAGAATAAGAGCTAGGGCAATAGAGAAAGATAAGCAGCAAGAATATTGTAGAAGAAACGGGGAACTGTACATCAAGAGTAAGATATAGTGGAATGGAAGAGGACAGAAGAGACTAGGAACACTAGCAGGAGGATGGGGACACATGGGAGAAAGGATATAGACAACGAGGGACTAAGGATACAGAATAGGATACAAAGGAGGATGCAAGGATCAAAATGACGGAGGGGTATCTATAGTGAGAGAGTTGTTCTAACCCCTATCTCCTTTCCTGATCCCACCACCACTTCTAATCCCAACTCTTCTCTTTATCCCACCTCCGTGTAATGGGACCAAGACTCAAGGTTAGGTTTGCCAGGATACAGGACAAGAGTGTAATGACGCGGCTTTTGGTCATCTGACCAAGGCCTTCCGCTGGCTTACTGGTCCACCTCTTTAAAAAATATGGTTAGTATTACAACCGTAATTTAGGACTCAACATCCTCCCTTCATATATAAGGGGAATTACCAAAATCCCTGGCTGTTTTCAAGAAGGAATTAAATAGGTTCCTCAGATCAGTTCATTATTAGGCTGACTACGGTGCTTCCATTGAAATGCGTGCGTCTAGCAACAGCCTCATTGATCAGGCCATCAACCTGGAGGCCTGGTCTTGAACTAGGTCACGGGGGCGGCGCCCCTCTAAACCGTCTTGATGTAAACTTCAGGAAACTGTATCGAGTTTGCCACCATCACATCCCCTTGTAACTCACTCCAATTGTCAGCCACCTGCAGGCTGAGGAGGTGTTTTGTAACATTACTATGAGATGATGCAAAAGGAAGAGAAGGGAAGTTCTGGAGATAAGGATGAGGATGCAAGGGAGAAGAGAGGTGCAAGAATGATGATACAAAAGAGAGGTGCAGGAGACAAGGATAAGGGTGATGCAGAGATGTAGTGGTAGAGGACTAGAGAAGAGATACTTAAGTGTGTTGGCCACTTATCCTTGGTGTAGAGCCTCCTGGGGGTTACCGTCTCCCTCACATATACACGTCAGTGTGATTGTTTTTATTTTATATTTGCGAGCCTGTTTAACTTCAGTGTGTGGTATGTGTTTGAATATGTAGGGTTTATTGAGATGAGAGGTGAGTGACCGACCTACTAGTCCCACTGCACTCTTCTTCTGGAAAGTAGATTTCTCCACCCCCTCCCTTTTTTTTTTAATTCTCTCCATCTCTATATTTAACTGAATGAAAAGAGCAGGTAAGATTTATGAATAATATTGTCAGATGACCTTTCGTTTAGAGAAAAGCTGAAAATAGGAAAATGACAGGATGGACAGTGAGAAGCATCAAGCAAATGGAGGTATTATTTATATCAATTAAACTGTCTCCTAGTGCCTTCAAGGTATGAGAGATAACACAGCTGGAAGATATGTACATACAATTACTACTCACGTAAAATCAGTAAGGCTTCTAAATTACTAGGAACGCCTCAAATATACAGTATTAATCACGGCATTATGCCGGGTGAGCGCCCGTCATAATGCCGTGACGAAAATCAAAGGCCTACCATACAGGGGGTCTTTTTTCGTCAGTGCATTATGCCGGTAGCAGCCATTAGCATGACGTCACGGCCTGCCGCCACACTCCACAGTGACTCCTCAGTGCTCACATGGCTGCCGTGGTGAGAGGAAGTGTTGCACTTTTGTCTCTCATCCGCCCTATCTTTTGTCCGGTGATCCCTTTGGTTTTGGGGCTACACATGTTTGATTATGAGTAAAAGGAAGTCTTTAACATCTGAAACTATAGGCTTAAATCATAGGGCTTCAAAAACTGGGCACCAGACGAAAGAAATAGTGGAGAATGTTGGTGTGTGTGTGTGAGCGGTCAGTGAGGAACTGGGTGCAGCGTTTCAAGGCTGGTGGCGGTGTCGAGTTACCGTCTGCCAAACCTCGGCCTGGCCCCTCGAAGAAGACATTTGTTCGTTCCTTAACTGTGTTAAAGAAACAGTTAGAGAGCACACCTAAGATAACTGCTAGAGAATTGAAAGAAAAGAACCCACGTCTTATCTCAGAGGTGTCTGTAAGAACTGTTAACACGTGTGTCAGAACTGGGCTACAGTAGTCACCGCCAGGTTAAGAAACCAATCCTCTCCAAGCCACAGAAGAAATGTAGGCTGGATTATGCAAAGAAATATCTTCAATGGAATCCTCAACAGTGGTCTGAAGTACTTTGGAGTGATGAAGCAACCTTCACCGTCACCTGTAACCGTGGGGGACATGTGTACCAGCCTTAAGGTAGTGACCCGCTAGACCCACGCTACACCTGTGGGACCACCAGACACTCAGACACGCTCATGGTTTGGGTGTGTTTCAGTGCTCAGAGTGTTGGTGAACTCATTGTGCTTCCCAAAAACCAGTATAATTACCTGGAGTTATTGTGTGACAATTTACCTGAGGTGTTTGACAAGTGTGGGGCTACGGTTTTTATGTAGGATAGTGCACCGTGTCATACCACCAAATCTGTAGTTCATTGGCATATTAAGGACTGTAAAGTGAGGTTCGCTAAACCCTATTAAGAACCTCTGGTCAATAATGAAATGAAGTTTACTGGGCAAGGATATCGGTTCCATCCCGCGGCTGGAGGCTGCTCCAGCAGCCTTTGATATACCTTTGATATACCTTTGAAGAGTTTCGAGAGTATCTACTCTCTGAGCCCGGCCATGGGCCAGGCTCGTCTGGTGCTTGCCTGGTCAACCAGGCTGTTGCTGCTGGAGGCCCGCTGACCCACATATCCATCACAGCCTGGTTGATCTGGCACCCGATGAAGATACTTGTCCAGTTTCCTCTTGAAGGCTTCTACACTGGTTCCAGCGATGTTTCGGATATCTTCTGGTAAGATGTTGAATAGTCTGGGACCCCGGATGTTAATACGTGTGTGGAGAGGGGCGGCATAATGCCGTGACTAGCATTATATCCCTACTTCATTACGTCATGCCTTGAAAATTTCAAGTCTGTAAAGAGAGAGAGAGGCGTGTTAGAGAAAGAGTGAGCAAGCGGAAGGGGAGAAGATGGAGAGGAAAGATAGTCATACAGAGTAGTTCCAGATTCTAGTGTATTACGCTGTGGGATTATACTCTGTCCTTAGAAGAAAAAATGACCAGGGAAGATATGATCATGAAGTAGAGATACTCAATTTGGTTGAGAGATGGGAACGAATAGGGTTCAAATAAATGCTAGAACATAGATGAGCCACAGGAACATAAAGAAATACGTAATCAGTCTTAGGGTTATAAATGGAACGAGCTGAATGATAAAATGGCGGAGGCAAACGAAATGGCCAGCTAAGAGTAGGTATAATAATGATCGTGAGGCCCGGACCAATGACGTCGATCATTGCCGTGGTGTCTAGAGGCAAGACACGAATATTTGACTCCTACAGCACAAATCTTTGATTACAAACGTTGTGTACACAAGCAGCCATATTGAGTTCAGGAGTCAATACCCTAGGATAAAGCACTTGCTGAGCCCGGGGTCTGCAGAGTGTTCAACACGTGCATCCTCGTCTTCCTCTGTGTGGAGCATCTCGTACGAGGTTTATATTAACAAACCTGTACTTACAATAATAAAAGTAATAACCTTAAGCAATACGTGGAAGCTCATCTTGTCCCTGGAGGATAAGAAGTGTGAGGGAGGACAAATTGAGAGAAGGAAAGATGAAAGAAAGGGTCAGAGATGATAAATTGAGGAGGAGGAGGAGGAAAGATAGGGGGGTGAGAAGAAAGAGGAGAGGAGGAGGAGAAGGTAAAAAGGGAGAAAATTGAGAGAAGGTAGAAAAATTTGGGTATGAAAGACATGGTTGTGGCTGCTGTACCTTATCTCTGTAGCGGTCATAGATAAAAACACTCGCCACAGTTAAGAATCTGAATAAACTTACTTACTTACTTACTTACTTACTTACTTACAGATGACACCAAAATAAGCTTGAAAATCACCTCGATAGAGAACACGAAAAATTGGGGGTAAATAGTCTTGCAGTGGAGAATAACATAACATTACGTTTAATAGTGACAAGTTGTAGCTATTTAGATGTGCAACAAATGAAGAACCCAAAGCACTATATAAATTGCAAGATCATCAAATACAACGAAAAGAACATGTGAAAAATCTGAGAGAAATAACATCAGCTGACATTTCAAAGAACACGGTAAGGCAAATATCATGAAAAAACAAGGGAAATGGCAGGGTGGATAATAAGAACTTTCATAAGGGAAATAGTGCCAGTGGTGACACTTTAAATCTTTTGTGATCTTTTGTCTACAATATTGTTCAGTGTTGAATGCTCCTTTCAGGGCAGGAGAGATATCACAGCTGGAAAAGAGAGAACATTTACGGCCCGCATAGAGCCAGTAAAGCATTTAAATTACTGGGAATGTCTCAAAGTCCCAAATATGTACTTACTGAAGGGGAGGAGAGAGATGCATGATAAGTATGCGTGAAAGGTGCTTGAGGGTTTGGTCATAAATCTGCACCCTGCCATAACATACTGTATCGAGGTAAGAGATAGTGAAGCATGTTAATATACCCATTGAAAAATGGCCGCCGTAGGCACAATAGGAGAACATTATATCAACATTCGTGGGCCCAGACTGTTTAACACTACCACATGATATCAGAAACATTGACAGAACATGAGTAGAAATTTTAAAGAGGAAATTGGAAATGTTCCTCCGCCAAGTGTCAGATTCACCACGCTGACATGGCTATATGGGCCATCGGGCCTCCAGCAGTAACAGCCTGTTTGATCAGGAAAGCATCAGACAAGCCTGGCCCAGGGACGGGCTGCGAGAATACGAAAACTTTCGAAAGCCCTCAAAGGTATATCAACGGTAAAGGTGTGTGAGAGGGGATAAATTGAGAGAAGGGAAGGATAGGGATAACAGAAAGGAGGTGTACGAGACGATAAATTGAGAGAAAGGTGAAGGGTAGGGAAAATATTTATCCAAGAGCACACTTTTACCTCACATTGAACAGTATGAGACTTACAAGCATCAATGAACAGTATGAGACTTACAAGCATTAATGAACAGTATGAGACTTACAAGCATTAATGAACAGTATGAGACTTACAAGCATCATTGAACAGTATGAGACTTACAAGCATTAATGAACAGTATGAGACTTACAAGCATCAATGAACAGTATGAGACTTACAAGCATCATTGAACAGTATGAGACTTACAAGCATCAATGAACAGTATGAGACTTACAAGCATCAATGAACAGTATGAGACTTACAAGCATCAATGAACAGTATGAGACTTACAAGCATCATTGAACAGTATGAGACTTACAAGCATCAATGAACAGTATGGACTTACAAGCATCAATGATCAGTATGAGACTTACAAGCATCAATGAACAGTATGAGACTTACAAGCATCAATGAACAGTATGAGTGTTGCAAGCATAAATGACAGTATGAGGGTTGCAAGCATCATTGACAGTATGAGTTACAAGCATCATGACAGTATGACTTACAAGCATCAGTTGACAGTATGAGTGTTTGCAAGCATCAGTTGACAGTATGAGTGTGTTGCAAGCATCAGTTGACAGTATGAGTGTGTTGCAAGCATCAGTTGACAGTATGAGTGTGTTGCAAGCATCAGTTGACAGTATGAGTGTGTTGCAAGCATCAGTTGACAGTATGAGTTACAAGCATCAGTTGACAGTATGAGATTCAAGCATCATTGACAGTATGAGTGTGTTGCAAGCATCAGTTGACAGATATGAAGATGTGTTGCAAGCATCAGTTTGACAGTATGAGATGGTTGAAAGCATCAGTTGACAGTATAGTGTTGCAAGCATCAGTCGACAGTATGAGAGGTTGCAAGCATCAGTCGACAGTATGAGTGTGTTGCAAGCATCAGTCGACAGTATGAGAGAGTTGCAAGCATCAGTTGACAGTATGTGTTGCAAGCATCAGTCGACAGTATGAGAGAGTTGCAAGCATCAGTCGACAGTATGAGAGAGTTGCAAGCATCAGTCGACAGTATGAGAGAGTTGCAAGTATCAGTCGACAGTATGAGAGTGTTGCAAGCATCAGTCGACAGTATGAGAGAGTTGCAAGCATCAGTCGACAGTATGAGAGAGTTGCAAGCATCAGTCGACAGTATGAGAGTGTTGCAAGCATCAGTCGACAGTATGAGAGAGTTGCAAGCATCAGTTGACAGTATGAGAGAGTTGCAAGCATCAGTCGACAGTATGAGAGTTGCAAGCATCAGTTGACAGTATGAGTGTGTTGCAAGCATCAGTTGACAGTATGAGAGAGTTGCAAGCATCAGTTGACAGTATGAGTGTGTTGCAAGCATCAGTTGACAGTATGAGTGTGTTGCAAGCATCAGTCGACAGTATGAGAGAGTTGCAAGCATCAGTTGACAGTATGAGTGTGTTGCAAGCATCAGTCGACAGTATGAGTGTGTTGCAAGCATCAGTTGACAGTATGAGGGTTCAAGCATCAGTTCGACAGTATGAGTGTTGCAAGCATCAGTCGACAGTATGAGAGTGTTGCAAGCATCAGTCGACAGTATGAGAGAGTTGCAAGCATCAGTTGACAGTATGAGAGAGTTGCAAGCATCAGTTGACAGTATGAGAGGTTGCAAGCATCAGTCGACAGTATGAAGAGTTGCAAGCATCAGTCTGACAGTAGAGGGTTGCAAGATCAGTCGACAGTATGAGAGTTGCAAGCATCAGTGACAGTATGAGAGAGTTGCAAGCATCAGTCGACAGTAGAGAGTTGCAAGATCATGACAGAAGTTCAAATCAGTGACAGTATGAGAGATTGCAAGCATCAGTCGACAGTATGAGAGTGTTGCAAGCATCAGTTGACAGTATGAGATGGTTGCAAGCATCAGTTGACAGTATGAGGGTTGCAAGCATCAGTTGACAGTATGAGAGGTTGCAACATCAGTCGACAGTATGAGAGAGTTGCAAGCATCAGTTGACAGTATGAGTGTGTTGCAAGCATCAGTTGACAGTATGAGTGTGTTGCAAGCATCAGTTGACAGTACGAGTGTGTTGCAAGCATCAGTTGACAGTATGAGTGTGTTGCAAGCATCAGTCGACAGTATGAGAGAGTTGCAAGCATCAGTCGACAGTATGAGAGAGTTGCAAGCATCAGTCGACAGTATGAGAGTTGCAAGCATCAGTTGACAGTATGAGAGAGTTGCAAGCATGACTTGGCCAAAAATCCCTCTGGACCAGCTGAAGATGGAGTGAGCCAGACCAAGTGTTCTGACACAAGTACAGTAAGAGAGTGCAAGATGGTGCAGTATGAGTGAGTGAAGATCAGTCAGATGGTGATAGTGAGTGATGAAGATAGTCAGATGAGTGAGTAGTGATGTAATGATAGTCAAGATGACTGTCAGTGAGTGAGTAAGATGGTCAGATGTGTGTAAGTGATGTAAGATAGTCAGATGGTGTAGTGAGTGATGTAAGATAGTCAGATGGTGTAGTGAGTGATGTAAGATGGTCAGAAGGTGTAGTGAGTGATGTAAGATGGTCAGATGGTGTAGTGAGTGATGTAAGATAGTCAGATGGTGTAGTGAGTGATGTAAGATGGTCAGATGGTGTAGTGAGTGATGTAAGATAGTCAGATGGTGTAGTGAGTGATGTAAGATAGTCAGATGGTGTAGTGAGTGATGTAAGATGGTCAGATGGTGTAGTGAGTGATGTAAGATGGTCAGATGGTGTAGTGAGTGATGTAAGATAGTCAGATGGTGTAGTGAGTGATGTAAGATGGTCAGATGGTGTAGTGAGTGATGTAAGATAGTCAGATGGTGTAGTGAGTGATGTAAGATAGTCAGATGGTGTAGTGAGTGATGTAAGATAGTCAGATGGTGTAGTGAGTGATGTAAGATGGTCAGATGGTGTAGTGAGTGATGTAAGATAGCAGATGGTGTAGTGAGTGATGTAAGATGGTCCTGATGGTGTAGTGAGTGATGTAAGATGGTCAGATGGTGTAGTGAGTGATGTAAGATAGTCAGATGGTGTAGTGAGTGATGTAAGATGGTCAGATGGTGTAGTGAGTGATGTAAGATGGTCAGATGGTGTAGTGAGTGATGTAAGGTGGTCAGATGGTGTAGTGAATGATGTAAGGTGGCCAGATGGTGTAGTGAGTGATGTAAGAAGGTCAGATGGTGTAGTGAGTGATGTAAGGTGGCCTGATGGTGTAGTGAGTGATGTAAGGTGGCCAGATGGTGTAGTGAGTGATGTAAGGTGGCCAGATGGTGTAGTGAGTGATGTAAGAAGGTCAGATGGTGTAGTGAGTGATGTAAGGTGGTCAGATGGTGTAGTGAGTGATGTAAGGTGGCCAGATGGTGTAGTGAGTGATGTAAGGTGGCCAGATGGTGTAGTGAGTGATGTAAGGTGGCCAGATGGTGTAGTGAGTAATGAAAGTAGGTCAAATGATAACTGGATTTGCTTACTAATAGTTGATGACCTCTGATGTGAGTGTATTTGCTCTTCCTTGAGTATATACATAGACAATGTGAGGGTGAGTTAGCCGTTTTGTGTGTGCTCACTGAACTGTTGCTGGAAGTAAGGCTCTAGCTCTTTAACCCTAACTGTCTTCAAGAGAACTTGACATAAAATGGAGAGAGAGCTGTATAATGAAAAAAAGTCTGACATAGGAGAGGTGATTCGAGAGGAAAGTGTTTAGGAATGAAGTTCAGCGTGAAAGAAAAATGTAAGGTGAAAGAGTACATAAGAAACAGATTACTCAAGATACGCCAGGAAAGAAGAAAGGCAATGCAAGGAATGGTGTGTGTCAATTGTTTACGAAGTAGTTAGTGAAGCAAAGGTTGAACATGGAAAAGTAGGACAATGGAAAACAGGGAACTTATTCTAGAAGTCAGTCATTCCTAGAACTTCTGGTAAGGAGAGAAGCTGAAAGTATTAAAAAGAGAGACACAGACAGGTAGAAGCTAAAACAAAGCCCAAGGTTTTGTGTTGTCACAAGATGGAGAATTAAAGTTAGGGACCAGGAAATAAGATTCAAGAATGGAGGTAAGCTAACAACAGATGACAAGAATTATGCAAAAAAGTGAATTAAAGTTTCTAGGCCTTTTCCGAAGAATAGGAGGTGAGGGACTGTAAAGATGATCCCAAAATATAAAAGGGGAAAAACCAGGAAGCACTAAAATGTTGACTAGACTCACAAAATCGTAATGACACGACGGCTTTGAAGGGGACTTGAGCTAGAGTTCGTCACGGCCATGCTAGCGGGAGATTCGTCTGTAAAAACTTAAATTTGTGGACAAAGTGGTGTCTATGCTAACCTTCCTATGGTGTAGAAATATACCTAGTTGGATGAATCTTATTGAAGCTAGCTGGCCCAGTGGCTTACGCGACGGTCTGGAGTTTTGAGACTCTTTGACAAAGGGTTCGAACCCCACCCGTGGTATGGTTTGTTTAACTGTTGACTAGTTTTGTTGGCTAGCATTCTGACTGAGCTAGAAATTATAAGAAAGAAAAATAGTTTAGTACTTTTTAAGAGGAGGATACGTAAGACACCCGTGGGTTAAGAGGTGTCAAATATTGTCTCACGAATCCAGCGTATTTTAGGAAAATGAAACTTGGTAGGCTGTATCTTCCTTGACTGCAAGAAAACATATAACATAGTACCACAAGAGAAGGTTGCTAAACAAACTGGAAGAACAGACATAGCAGGAATACCAAGTAAATAGAAAGCAGAGAATAATAGTAGGAAAGATAATGCCAGAGTGGACATGGGTGATGAGTGGAGGCCCTTAAAAATTAGTACTTGAAATCCTGAAGAAAGAGAAATTAAGGAGAGAGTACAATAACCCGGTAAAATAAGCAGGAATACCATAAGCACAATTAGTGAATAATATCAACATCGAAGGTCAGTGACTCTTCAACCTTCTACCAACATATGTAAGAAATATCCCCGGAACAAAGGAGAAGCTCTCTGGAGGAAACTAGAGAAGCTCCTGCAGAAGTTGCCTCATTAGCAGGGGTATAATATTTGTTGGGGCGTGCAGGTCACTGGTAGCGGTAATATAGTGGACCAGATAGTTGCCTGCAAAGTTGTATTTCTTCCCAAGCTGTTAAAGATAAAAATTATTGAAACCATTCATAGTTATGTCACCGTTGGCAAACCAGAGAGAGAAGAGAAAAAGAGAAAAGAAAAAAAAGAAAGAAAAAAGAGAAAAAGAAAAAAAGGAGAGAAAAGAGAAAAGGAGAGAGAAAAATAGAGAGAGAGATAGAAAGAGAGTGTGTCAAAATGATTTTTAGTGGATCTGATGGCAAATTCTATAACCTTGATGGGAGTCCATTATCTCGCTCATTCATTTCCATTACGTTCCATTTATCTACGTTAAATTTAAACGTTAATTTGTTTCATTTGTTCAGTTGATCAGTCTTTTCTTAGGTTTTACAGTTATTAGTTCTAATTTAAATAAAAGTGATAATTATTCAAACTTATTAATATAGTTATTTCCAATCCTCAAATCATTTATAACAATTATAAATTATATTGGGGCAGGTAACGAACTCTGTGGGACCTCACTAGTGATTGACCCTTGTGAAACCTCACTAGTGATATTGACCATTGTGGGACCCCACTAGTGATATTGACCGTTGTGGGACCTCACTAGTGATTGACCCTTGTGGAACCTCACTAGTGATATTGACCCTTGTGGGACCTCACTAGTGATTGACCCTTGTGGAACCTCACTAGTGATATTGACCATTGTGGGACCCCACTAGTGATATTGACCGTTGTGGGACCTCACTAGTGATTGACCCTTGTGGGACCTCACTAGTGATTGACCCTTGTGGGACCTCACTAGTGATATTGACCATTGTGGGACCCCACTAGTGATATTGACCGTTGTGGGACCTCACTAGTGATTGACCCTTGTGGGACCTCACTAGTGATATTGACCATTGTGGGACCCACTAGTGATATTGACCTTGTGGGGCCTCACTAGTGATTGACCCTTGTGGGACCTCACTAGTGATATTGACCATTGTGGGACCCCACTAGTGATATTGACCGTTGTGGGACCTCACTAGTGATTGACCCTTGTGGGACCCCACTAGTGATATTGACCCTTGTGGGACCTCACTAGTGATATTGACCCTTGTGGGACCTCACTAGTGATATTGACCCTTGTGGGACCTCACTAGTGATTGACCCTTGTGGAACCTCACTAGTGATTGACCCTTGTGGGACCTCACTAGTGATTGACCCTTGTGGGACCTCACTAGTGATATTGACCGGTGTGGGACCTCACTAGTGATATTGACCGGTGTGGGACCTCACTAGTGATATTGACCGTTGTGGGACCTCACTAGTGATATTGACCGTTGTGGGACCTCACTAGTGATATTGACCCTTGTGGGACCTCACTGGATCTAGATATAATGGATTACATAAATTACAATTTGCAAATTTGATCGATCAATCTGTATTCATGCACTCAGCGGGTTCTGAGGAAGAATAAATATATTTACACGGAAGAAGTTTTAACAGAGAGAGACTCGGCTAGCACGATCAACTGTTAAAGCTCAGAACTCGCAGGGAACATGAACACACACAAAAAAAATTCTAGATAATGAACACTTAGTAACAAAACACACAGTCGACAATTTCTCTTAACTCAATCATCTAATTATACAGTCTATTTACATTTAACCCCAACTCTGCTAGGGTAAGATTTACATATACAGAATGGTTATCATCTCTGGGTGGATCAAACTCTGTTACAGTAGGTAACTCAACTTCTAATTAGAGGAGAGTCCCGCACACCGTCTGTCTCGCCTGTAGGTCTAACGTAGTGAGGCAGTCTGCCTATGATAGGCTGTGCACATGCGCTGAGCCTCTGACGTCAGCGGGTACCGTGACGTCACACGCAAAGGGACCAGCTTTATAAAGATACACTAAACAAGTGTATATATGATACTGACACGACAAGGATCCATCCACTCCACCGGACCAGTCTATTCCACCAGTAGAAGAGAAAGACTTAGCTTCTACCGACTTTCCAGACGAAGTCGGACGGTTGTTGAAACTATTGAATAAACACCGTAGAGCAATTGCCTTACCAGGTGAGAAGATGGGTTTAACGAACTTATTGTCCCATCGTATCCCACCGCTGTCACCACTTGTCGTGTGGGTCTTGGGAGAGATATATAGGAGGTCAAAGATACTCCTTGTTGGATGGTTACGGTATATTTACAGTAATTAGAGGAGAGTCCCGCACACCGTCTGTCTCGCCTGTAGGTCTAACGTAGTGAGGCAGTCTGCCTATGATAGGCTGTGCACATGCGCTGAGCCTCTGACGTCAGCGGGTACCGTGACGTCACACGCAAAGGGACCAGCTTTATAAAGATACACTAAACAAGTGTATATATGATACTGACAACCTCACTAGTGATATTGACCCTTGTGGGACCTCACTAGTGATTGACCCTTGTGGGACCTCACTAGTGATATTGACCCTTGTGGGACCCCACTAGTGATATTGACCCTTGTGGGACCTCACTAGTGATATTGACCCTTGTGGGACCTCACTAGTGATATTGACCCTTGTGGGACACCACTAGTGATATTGACCCTTGTGGGACCTCACTAGTGATTGACCCTATGGGACCTCACTAGTGATATTGACCTTGTGGACCTCACTAGTGATATTGACCGTTGTGGGACCTCACTAGTGATATTGACCCTTGTGGGACCTCACTAGTGATATTGACCGTTGTGGGACCTCACTAGTGATATTTAACCTTGTGGGACCTCACTAGTGATATTGACCGTTGTGGGACCTCCTTTGATATACCTTTGAAGAGTTTCGAGAGTTTATCTACTCTCTGAGCCCGGCCATGGGCCAGGCTCATCTGGTGCTTGCCTGGTCAACCAGACAGTTGCTGCTGGAGGCCCGCTGCCCCACATATCCATCACAACCTGGTTGATCTGGCACCTGGTGAAGATACTTGTCCAGTTTCCTCTTGAAGGCTTCTACACTGGTTCCAGCCGTGTTTCGGATATCTTCTGGTAAGATGTTGAATAGTCTGGGACCCCGGATGTTAATACAGTGCTCCCGTATTGTCCCCACCGCACCCCTGCTCCTCACTGGGTTTATTTTACACTTTCTCCCATATCTCTCACTCCAGTATGTTGTTATGGCAGTGTGCAGATTTGAGACCAGGCCCGCAAGTACTTTCCAGGTCACTAGTGATATTGACCGTTATGGGACCTCACTAGTGATATTGACCGTTATGGGACCTCACTAGTGATATTGACCGTTGTGGGACCTCACTAGTGATATTGACCGTTGTGGGACCTCACTAGTGATATTGACCGTTGTGGGACCTCACTAGTGATATTGACCGTTGTGGGACCTCACTAGTGATATTGACCGTTGTGGGACCTCACTAGTGATATTGACCCTTGTGGGACCTCACTTGTGATATTGACCGTTGTGGGACCTCACTAGTGATATTGACCCTTGTGGGACCTCACTAGTGATATTGAACCTTGTGGGACCTCACTAGTGATATTGACCCTTGTGGGACCTCACTAGTGATATTGACCGTTGTGGGACCTCACTAGTGATATTGACCGTTGTGGGACCTCACTAGTGATATTGACCTGTGGGACCTCACTAGTGATATTTAACCTTGTGGACCTCACTAGTGATATTTAACCTTGTGGACCTCACTAGTGATATTTAACCTTGTGGGACCTCACTAGTGATATTGACCGTTGTGGGATCTCACTAGTGATATTGACAGTTGTGGGACCTCACTAGTGATATTGACCGTTGTGGGACCTCACTAGTGATATTGACCGTTGTGGGACCTCACTAGTGATATTGACCGTTGTGGGACCTCACTAGTGATATTGACCGTTGTGGGACCTCACTAGTGATATTGACCGTTGTGGGACCTCACTAGTGATATTGACCGTTGTGGGACCTCACTAGTGATATTGACCCTTGTGGGACCTCACTAGTGATATTGACCGTTGTGGGACCTCACTAGTGATATTGACCGTTGTGGGACCTCACTAGTGATATTGACCCTTGTGGGACCTCACTAGTGATATTGACCCTTGTGGGACCTCCCTAGTGATATTGACCGTTGTGGGACCTCATACCTTACCTTATACCTTTGAAGAGTTTCGAGAGTATCTACTCTCTGAGCCCGGCCATGGGCCAGGCTCGTCTGGTGCTTGCCTGGTCAACCAGGCTGTTGCTGCTGGAGGCCCGCTGCCCCACATATCCATCACAGCCTGGTTGATCTGGCACCTGGTGAAGATATTTGTCCAGTTTCTCTCACTAGTGATATTGACCGTTGTGGGACCTCACTAGTGATATTGACCGTTGTGGGACCTCACTAGTGATATTGACCGTTGTGGGACCTCACTAGTGATATTGACCGTTGTGGGACCTCACTAGTGATATTTAACCTTGTGGGACCTCACTAGTGATATTTAACCTTGTGGGACCTCACTAGTGATATTTAACCTTGTGGGACCTCACTAGTGATATTTAACATTGTACTCACCTGTATGTGGTTGCAGGGGTCGAGTCATAGCTCCTTGCCCCGCCTCACTGGCTGCTACTGGGTCACACTCCCCGCGCCATGAGCCTTATCATACCTCTTCTTAAAGCAATGAATGGATCCTGCCTCCACTACATCGCTTACCAAACTATTCCACTTCCTGACCACTCTGTGACTGAAGAAATACTTCCTAACATCTCTGTGATTCATCCGAGTCTTCAACTTCCAACTGTGACCCCTTGTTGCTGTGTTCCATTTCTGGAACATTGTCTCTGTCCACCTTGTCAATTCCTCTCAGTATTTTATATGTCGTTATCATGTCTCCCCTATCTCTCCTGTCCTCCAGTGTCGTCAGGTCGATTTCCCTTAACCTCTCCTCATAGGACATACCCCTTAGCTCCAGTTCTAGTCTTGTTGCAAACCTTTGCACTTTCTCTAGTTTCTTTACGTGCTTGGCTAGATGTGGGTTCCAAACTGGTGCTGCAAACTCCAGTATGGGCCTAACGTACACAGTGTACAGGGTCCTGAACGATTCTTTATTAAGATGTCGGAAAACTGTTCTTAGGTTTGCTAGGCGCCCGTATGCTGCAGCAGTTATTTGGTTGATGTGTGATGTGCCTGGTGTTATACTCACACCAAAATCTTTTTCCTTGAGTGAGGTTTGTAGTCTCTGGCCCCCTAGACTGTACTCCGTTTTCGGTCTTCTTTGCCCTTCCCCAGTCTTCATGACTTTACACTTGGTGGGGTTGAACTCCAGGAGCCAATTGCTGGACCAGGCTTGCAGCCTGTCCAGATCCCTTTGTAGTTCTTCCTGGTTCTCGTCCGATTGAATTTTTCTTATCAACTTCACATCATCTGCAAACAGGGACACTAATCAGTCTATTCCCTCCGTCATGTCGTTCACATATACCAGAAACAGCACCGGTCCTAGGACTGACTCCTGTGGAACCCCGCTCGTCACTGTCGCCCAGTCTAACACCTCGTCTCGTACCATGACTCGGATGTCTTCCCGACAGGTATTCCCTGATCCATTGTAGTGCCTTCCCTGTTATCCCTGCCTGGTCCTCCAGCTTTTGCACTAAGCTCTTGTGTGGAACTGTGTCAAACGCCTTCTTATAGTCCAAGAAAATGCAATCTACCCACCCCTCTCTCTTGTCTTACTGCTGTCACCATATCATAGAACTCCCTGAAACCGTGTTGGCTGTCGTTGATAAGCTCATTCCTTTCTTGTGAGACCTCACTAGTGATATTTTACCTTGTGGGACCTCACTAGTAATATTTAACCTTGTGTGACCTCACTTGTGATATTAAACCTTGTGAAACCTCACTAGTGATATTTAACCTTGTGGGACCCCACTAGTGATATTTAACCTTGTGGGACCTCATTAGTGATATTTAACCTTGTGGGACCTCATTAGTGATATTTAACCTTGTGGTACCTCACTAGTGATATTTAACCTTGTGGGACCTCACTAGTGATATTTAACCTTGTGGGACCTCACTAGTGATATTTAACCTTGTGGGACCTCACTAGTGATATTTAACCTTGTGGGACCTCACTAGTGATTTTTAACCTTGTGGGACCCTACAAGTGATATTTAACCTTTTGGACCTCACTAGTGATATGTAACCTTGTGGGACTCCACTAGTGATTCTAACCTTGTGGGACTCCACTAGTGATTCTAACCTTGTGGGACTCCACTAGTGATTCTAACCTTGTGGGACCTCACTAGTGATATTTAACCTTGTGGGACATCATTAGTGATATTTAACCTTGTGGGACTCCACTAGTGATATTTAACCTTGTGGGACCTCAGTAGTGATATTTAACCTTGTGGGACCTCAGTAGTGATATTTAACCTTGTGGGACCTCACTAGTGATATTTAACCTTGTGGGACCTCACGAGTGATATTTAACCTTGTGGGACCTCACTAGTGATATTTAACCTTATTTAACCTTGTGGGACATCATTAGTGATATTTAACCTTGTGGGACTCCACTAGTGATATTTAACCTTGTGGGACTCCACTAGTGATATTTAACCTTGTGGGACCTCACTAGTGATATTTAACCTTGTGGGACCTCACTAGTGATATTTAACCTTGTGGGATCTCACTAGTGATATCTAACCTTGTGGGATCTCACTAGTGATATCTAACCTTGTGGGATCTCACTAGTGATATCTAACCTTGTGGGACCTCAATAGTGATATCTAACCTTGTGGGATCTCACTAGTGATATCTAACCTTGTGGGACCTCAATAGTGATATCTAACCTTGTGGGATCTCACTAGTGATATTTAACCTTGTGGGACCTCACTAGTGATATCTAACCTTGTGGGATCTCACTAGTGATATCTAACCTTGTGGGACCTCACTAGTGATTAGGGATGGAATCTTATCAAAATTTTGCTTGTTACCGATACCATCAAAATTAGCCGATACTCAGTTTTATGCCAATATCGATAGCACAAATATTAGCCGATACACTCCGATACTGATAATTTTGCACACACACCTACTAGCGATATTGACCCTTTTGAGACCCCACTAACGATTGAACCTGTTGGACGCCATTACTGATATTTACGTATGAATAATTTTTTTCTTGTCATTTTCAGTAAAAAACCTAATTTTCATCATAAAAGTTTGTTTTCATTTATCCTAAGATTTGTGCTTCTAGATAAAGATTGTGGGATCTCTCTCATTTGTTTAAATGCACGTAAATACGATGCGTTCGTGAGATTGTATAACAGCTGTGATTATCATAGAGAAATATCATAGAAACGTAATAGAATGAATCCACATGTACTTAGAACAGGATTTTTCTGATCTTAGGCAGCAGTGTATTTAGTTTCAGGTTATTACTCTACCGATTTTCATTCTTTGTCTTCAAATTCTATTTGAGATAGGCCTGTAATTGAAAGGGTATTTTCTGTCATTGTTTAAATGCTGTTTGTTAACGAGGCAGGTAGAGCTTTATTTCTGTTTTTTTTTTGTTTTCTATATATATTAGTTGTATTCCCTTTCTAGTTATTTCAGTTGGGGGCTCTATTTGGAGATTAAATTTTTCTTGTAATACTCTCTGAAGTGCTCTGTATCGGTTTATAAGTAATATTTTCCAAACGCTTTAGTAGCCTACGTACTTACCTGTAGTCGATTTCTGAGTTCCTCCTCTCCCCGTCCCCATTCTTCCTATCGCGGTACTAGACGACGCTTCCTGGTTGATGGCCTGATCATTCAGGTTGTTTGGTACTATCAACACTCGGTCCAGCGTAGGCACTCCAGATCGGTTGATCAGAAGCTGACGCGAGGAAATTATCTGTTGATCCCTTCATTTTGGTTTCATGTTGTATTTCTTCAGTGAAGTAATTAATACCACTATATGTCGTGTTCCTTGTAGTTTAAAGATGTTACAAATGTTCTTATATGTTCAGCAGGTAGGACTTGAGTGTTTGAGGAGGTGACGTCAGTCACAGATCACTCATCCTCCAGTAGGTTAAAGTGTGAGTTGCTACCCGCAGAGCAGCCATTGCTGTGTACTCCACACAGTTTGCCGTAATTAACGCTGGCTGAATTTAACACCTAGTATGAATGTAAAGTACATTTCATTGACTTATGGAATGCAGCTAATTATGGAGCATATTTTAACGTTTTTTGCCCACAGATTCTGCCTTTTCGCCTACGTCATGGTTTTTAGATTGTTTTGACATTGACAGTATAATGGATTTTTTTTAAACTGCTGCGGGTTATATTAATTTCCTTTACTAAATGGGTATTGTATTTTCTTCGTGAGAGTTTTTTTTTATATTTTATCACTAAATTTTAACTGTTGTGTGTTTAGTTTTATTACCACTGAGTGATCTAGCAGGTCAGCGCGCTTTTCACATCTGAAGACTTTTTCTTCAAAGAATATTTGATAGTTTGTCTTTAACACTTTGATATATTTGATATAATTTGGGAGTTGGGGTAAAAAAGTTACTTGAGGAGGTTGGTGTGTGCTGGTTGTGGCGTGTTGGTTCTCACGGTCAATGTTGTTGGTGGTAAAACACCAGTACACAGTATCTTGCTTTTATGGAGTGTGAGGAAATTGTCTTGGTTATGTAGAAAGGGGGAGAGGGAGAGATGGGAAAAGTAGTCAAGTGGCAGGGGGATGAGGGAGGGAGTGTCTGCTGAGAGGCGGGGAAGGAGAGTCGGTTATGAAGGTTATAGGGATGAGAGAACATGGGTGATATAGGTTATGGGGAGCGAAGGTAACTTGTAAAAAAAGTTCAAAAGATCAATCCCTCTCTCCTTTATCATGGTACTGTAGGTCATTGATGGTGACATGCTCAGAACCTGTCTCCCTACTTAGGTGCAGTCGTGTAGGTAAATGGTAGTCAGTTACTTGGAACATTAACCTCACTACCTCAGTATCAGATAATGTCAGCTCCTGCTCCATTGCCTTTCCCACAGCCAGTTAAGTACTTGAAACCAACATTCCTTGGAGTTGTTCCTTCATTCCTGACTCTAATAATTTTGTGTTCACTTGGTTTTGATTTCTTTACTTTAGGCAGTCGTTTGTTACTATTTTGTGTTTCATATTTATTGGTTTGTTTCTATTTTCTATTTTTTTTCTGTGATCACATCCAGTTCTTTAATTTGGCTCATTGTTTTAATTCCTTGTTAGTTTATTTTCCAATGTTTAGTCCCAGTGCTTTCCTTCTTATTGTTCACATCCTGACAGCTTTACACCACAGTTTATACCACGCCCCGGTGGCCTGATGGCTAAAGCTCTCGCCTGATGCACGGAGGGCCCGGGTTCAATTCCCGGCGGGGCGGAAACATTTCGAAGTGTTTCCTTACACACACACACATACATACAACAGGCCTAGTGTCAAATCGACATATGCCTAGGACAAAATGGTAACTAACTTGGTTAGTCCCAGTTTTTCGCTCCACTCTTGGGCTTTCTCTACTGGGATGTTAGTGTTGATGGCGCGCTCTGGTATTACTTTCTTCCGTTGCATCTCTCTATACACACTACATCCATTTTCGATCTCTGTATACACTCCATACATTTTCACTAGTCTTTTTGCTCAGCTGACATCACTGTCTTGACATTATTCCACCTCTGGAGTCATCTTACTTTGGCCACACTAGCAGCACTACACCTAGCAGCACTACACCTAGCAGCACTACACCTACCAGCACTACACACTAGCATCACTACACCTAGCAGCACTACACCTAGCAGCACTACACCTAGCAGCACTACACCTAGCAGCACTACACCTAGCAGCACTACACCTAGCAGCACTACACCTAGCAGCACTACACCTAGCAGCACTACACCTATCAGCACTACACCTAGCAGCACTACACACTAGCAGCACTACACACTAGCGCACTACACACTAGCAGCACTACACCTAGCAGCACTACACCTAGCAGCACTACACCTAGCAGCACTACACCTAGCAGCACTACACACTACCAGCCACTACACACAGCAGCACTACACACTACAGCACTACACACTAGCAGCACTACACCTAGCAGCACTACACACTAGCAGCACTACACACTAGCAGCACTACACCTAGCAGCACTACCACTAGCAGCACTACACACTAGCAGCACTACACCTAGCAGCACTACACCTAGCAGCACTACACCTAGCAGCACTACACCTAGCAGCACTACACCTAGCAGCACTACACACTAGCAGCACTACACACTAGCAGCACTACACACTAGCAGCACTACACACTAGCAGCACTACACACTAGCAGCACTACACACTAGCAGCACTACACCTAGCAGCACTACACCTAGCAGCCACTACACACTAGCAGCACTACACCTAGCAGCACTACACACTAGCAGCACTACACACTAGCAGCACTACACACTAGCAGCACTACACCTAGCAGCACTACACCTAGCAGCACTACACACTAAGCAGCACTACACCTAGCAGCACTACACACTAGCAGCACTACACTAGCAGCACTACACCTAGCGCATACACCTAAGCACTACACACTAGCAGCACTACACACTAGCAGCACTACACCTACAGCACTACACCAGCAGCACTACACACTAGCAGCACTACACGCAGCACACACACTAGCAGCTCACACTAGCAGCACTACCTAGCGCCCACCTAGCAGCACTACACACTAGAGCACTACACCTAGCACCTACACCTACAGCACTCACCTAGCAGCACTACACCTAGCAGCACTACACACAGCACTACACCTAGCAGCACTACACCTAGCAGCACTACACCTAGCACTACACCTAGCAGCACTACACTACACACTACACCTAGCAGCACTACACACAGCACACTACACACTAGCAGCACTACACCTAGCACACTACACACAGCAGCACTACACCTAGCAGCACTACACCTAGCAGCCTCACCTAGACACTACACCTAGAGCACTACACCTGCACATACACCTGGCACTACACCTAGCGCCTACACCTGCAGCACTACACCTAGCAGCACTACACCTAGCACACTACACCAGCAGCACTCACCTAGCAGCACTACACCTAGCACCACACTACAGCACTACACACTACAGACTACACTAGCAGCACTCCCTACAACTCACACTAGCAGCACTACACCTACCACTAACACAGCACTACACCACAGCCTACCCACAGCACTACACCTAGCAGCACTACCACTACAGCACTACACCTAGAGCACTACACCAGCAGCACTACACACTAGCAGCACTACACCTAGCAGCACTACACACTAGCAGCACTACACACTAGCGCACTACACCTACAGCACTACACAAGCAGCACTACACACTAGCAGCACTACACACTAGCAGCACTACACCTAGCAGCACTACACCTAGCAGCACTACACACTAGCAGCACTACACACTAGCAGCACTACACACTAGCAGCACTACACACTAGCAGCACTACACACTAGCAGCACTACACCAGCAGCACTACACCAAACCTACACGCAGCACTACACCTAGCAGCACTACACACTAGCAGCACCACACTAGCAGCACTACCCACACAGCCTACACACTAGCAGCACTACCCCTTTAGCAGCCTACACCTAGCAGCACACACCTAGCAGCACTACACACTAGCAGCACTACACTAGCAGCACTACACCAACACAAGCACACACACCAGCAGCCACTGCACACACACTAGCAGCACTACACACTAGCAGCACTACACACTAGCAGCACTACACACTAGCAGCACTACACACTAGCAGCACTACACCAGCAGCACTACACCTAGCAGCACTACACACTAGCAGCACTACACACAGCAGCACTACACACTAGCAGCACTACACCTAGCAGCACTACACCTAGCAGCACTACACCTAGCAGCACTACACCCCTAGCAGCACTACACACTAGCAGCACTACACCCCCCCCCCCCCCCCCCCCCCCCCCCCCCCCCCCCCCCCCCCCCCCCCCCCCCCCCCCCCCCCCCCCCCCCCCCCCCCCCCCCCCCCCCCCCCCCCCCCCCCCCCCCCCCCCCCCCCCCCCCCCCCCCCCCCCCCCCCCCCCCCCCCCCCCCCCCCCCCCCCCCCCCCCCCCCCCCCCCACTAGCAGCACTACACACTAGCAGCACTACACACCTAGCAGCACTACACCTAGCAGCACTACACTGACTACCCTAGCAGCACACACTAGCAGCACTACACACTAGCAGCACTACACACTAGCAGCACTACACACTAGCAGCACTACACACTAGCAGCACTACACACTAGCAGCACTACACACCTAGCAGCACTACACACTAGCAGCACTACACACTAGCAGCTCACCTACAGCTACCATAGCAGCACTACACACTAGCAGCACTACACACTAGCAGCACTACACCTAGCAGCACTACACCTAGGCACTACACCTAGCAGCACTACACACTAGCAGCACTACACACTAGCAGCACCTACACCTAGCAGCACTACACCTAGCAGCACTACACACTAGCAGCACTACACACTAGCAGCACTACACACTAGCAGCACTACACACTAGCAGCACTACACACTAGCAGCACTAAAAAAAAAAAAAAAAAAAAAAAAAAAAAAAAAAAAAAAAAAAAAAAAAAAAAAAAAAAAAAAAAAAAAAAAAAAAAAAAAAAAAAAAAAAAAAAAAAAAAAAAAAAAAAAAAAAAAAAAAAAAAAAAAAAAAAAAAAAAAAAAAAAAAAAAAAAAAAAAAAAAAAAAAAAAAAAAAGGGGGGGGGGGGGGGGGGGGGGGGGGGGGGGGGGGGGGGGGGGGGGGGGGGGGGGGGGGGGGGCACTACACACTAGCAGCACTACACACTAGCAGCACTACACACTAGCAGCACTACACACTAGCAGCACTACACACTAGCAGCACTACACACTAGCAGCACTACACACTAGCAGCACTACACACTAGCAGCACTACACACTAGCAGCACTACACACTAGCAGCACTACACCTAGCAGCACTACACCTAGCAGCACTACACACTAGCAGCACTACACACTAGCAGCACTACACCTAGCAGCACTACACCTAGCAGCACTACACCTAGCAGCACTACACCTAGCAGCACTACACCCTAGCAGCACTACACACTAGCAGCACTACACACTAGCAGCACTACACACTAGCAGCACTACACACTAGCAGCACTACACACTAGCAGCACTACACACTAGCAGCACTACACACTAGCAGCACTACACCTAGCAGCACTACACACTAGCAGCACTACACACTAGCAGCACTACACCTAGCAGCACTACACCTAGCAGCACTACACACTAGCAGCACTACACACTAGCAGACCACACCTAGCAGCACTACACCTAGCAGCACTACACACTAGCAGCACTACACACTAGCAGCACTACACACTAACAGCACTACACCTAGCAGCACTACACACTAGCAGCACTACACACTAGCAGCACTACACCTAGCAGCACTACACACTAGCAGCACTACACACTAGCAGCACTACACACTAGCAGCACTACACACTAGCAGCACTACACACTAGCAGCACTACACCTTGATGTAACCAGGTTCCGTTGTGTATACTCGTGAGGCTTTGTGGGGGAGGAGGGCAGAGGCTCACCTTTTGACCCGCATAGTTGGCATTTTTGGTTCTATCTTCTTGATCCATATCATACCTACTTTTGAAACTATGTATGATGTTTGCATTTACCGCTTCCTTATTCCATTTTCTGTTACCCTGAGACTAAAGAAGCACTTCCAAGTATGCCCATGACTCATCTGATTTTTTTTAACTTTCATTTGCCCGCTTTTTATTCCCAGGTCTCGCATGTCAAATTCAGGCTAATCTGACATATTAATGACTCCTAATAGTTTGTACGTTGTAATCATGTCTTTTACGCCTTTCTGCCAAGGTCACCAGGCTCAGTTCTCTCTTCCAATAATGCACTACTTTAAACTGTGAGACTTGTCTGGTTGCAAACCTTGAACGTTTTTGAGTTCACCTGCATCATCAGGGAGTTGCTGCATGTGGGGGTTATGTAATCTGAGATATGTATCGTGTATATCTTTTCTTTATTCCACTTATTCCCTGAAGAGCCTGGTCTTACCTGTTGATTCTGGGGGTAATTGCCCCTACTCCACACCCTGATATACAGCACTGGTACGTTAATGGTTAAGTAACTACTGGTATACATTTGACAAAGAGCACCGTCAGGAGACATTTCCTTGTTTAACAAAGTCCGCCCAGATACAGTCCCGCCATGAGGCCAGACTCGCTCGTTCCTGCCATGTCTGGCCGTCGAGCCTCAATACACACAAAATAGGCTCAACCTGTATGGATTTCCATATAAGCTGGCTGGGCCAGTAATTACCATGCTTCGCCACCAACTGCTCGACTAGCATTACTATGATAGCCATTATGGGTGAGCTAGTTTACTCTTTTAGTGTGTGTGTGTGCGCGCGCGCCGATAATAGTGATATCCTTTTTTTGGTGGGAGGGGAAATATTTGTGGCAGTAGTAATGTAGCGGTGATTGTAGGGCGTGGCTGTAGTGTGTGTAGCTAGTGGTAGAGCAGGACGGGGAGGGCAGAGAGAGAGAGGGGGAGAAGGGGGATAGAGGAAGGGGGATAGAGAGAAGGGGAAGAGAGACAGATAGAAGGGGAAGAGAGACAGATAGAAGGGAAGAGAGACAGATAGAAGGGGAAGAGAGACAGATAGAAGGGAAGAGAGACAGATAGAAGGGGAAGAGAGACAGAGGAGAAGGGGGAAGAGAGACAGATAGAAGGGGAAGAGAGAGACAGATAGAAGGGAAGAGAGACAGATAGAAGGGAAGAGAGACAGATAGAAGGGGAAGAGAGACAGATAGAAGGG
>WNWK01007221.1:0-96401 GCA_009830355.1 Cherax destructor | reverse complement strand
TATGTTGTTTTACTCCCCATTGTATTTTGTATTTTTCTTGAAATAAAGTTTTAAAAAAAAAAGATGGGGTAGTGGGGGAAGTGGAATTTTCAAAGTTTCAGAAAAAATCTAAATATTTTTCCCTTTGAAGTTTTTTTATCCATTCTCCGAGGCAAGGGGCCCCACAAATATATATAATATATATTGTGTGTGTGTGTACTCACCTAATTGTACTCACCTAATTGTGGTTGCAGGGGTCGAGACTCAGCTCCTGGCCCCGCCTCTTCGCTGTCCGCTACTGGGTCTCTGCTCTCCTGCTCCATGAGCTCTATCATACCTCGTCTTAAAACTATGTATGGTTCCTGCCTCCACTATATCTTTCTCTAGACTATTCCACTTCCTGACTACTCTGTGGCTGAAGAAATGCTTCCTAACATCCCTTGACTCATCTGAGTCTTCAGCTTCCAGTTGTGTCCCCTTGTTTCTGTGTTCTCTCTGGAACATCCTGTCCCTGTCTACCTTGTCGATTCCCGCAGTATTTTGTATGTCGTTATCATGTCTCCTCTGACCCTTCTTTCCTCCAGTGTTGTTAGTCCTATTTCCCTCAACCTTTCTTCATAGGACAGACCCCTGAGTTGTGGAACTAGCCTTGTCGCAAACCTTTGCACTTTCTCTAGTTTCTTTACGTGCTTGACCAGGTGTGGGTTCCAGACTGGTGCTGCATATTCTAGTATGGGCCTGACGTACACGGTGTACAGTGTCTTGAACGATTCCTTGTTTAGGTGACGGAACGCTAATCTTAGGTTTGCCAGTCGCCCATATGCTGCCGCAGTTATCTGGTTGATGTGTGCCTCCGGAGACGTACTTGGCGTTATACTCACCCCAAGGTCTTTCTTCTTTGCCGAGGTTTGTAGCCCTTGTCCACCTAGCCTGTACTCTGTCAGCGGTCTTCTTTGTCCTTCTCCGATCTTCATGACTTTGCATTTGGTGGGATTGAATTCGAGAAGCCAGTTGCTAGACCAGATGTCAAGCTTGTCCAGGTCTGTTTGAAGTCCTGCTTGGTCCTCTTCCGATGTGATTCTCCTCATTAATTTCACATCATCTCCGAACAGAGACACTTCTGAGTCTATCCCATCCGTCATGTCGTTTACATATACCAAGAATAACACTGGTCCTAGGACTGACCCCTGCGGTACGCCGCTCGTCAAGGCGCCCACTGTGATACCTCATCACGCACCATGACCCGTTGTTGCCTCCCTGTGAGGTATTCCCTGATCCATTCCACTGCCCTTCCTGTTATACATGCTTGTTCTTCCAACTTCTTTACTAATCTCATGTGAGGAACTGTGTCGAAGGCCTTCCTGCAGTCCAGGAAAATGCAATCAACCCACCCTTCTCTCTCTTGCCTTACCTCTGTTACTTTATCATAGAACTCTAGGAGGTTTGTTACACAGGATTTGCCTTCCCGGAATCCGTGCTGTCTGGTGTTTATTATCCTGTTCAGCTCGAGGTGCTCCACCATTCTTTTCCTGATGATTTTCTCCAGGACTTTGCACACTATACATGTAAGTGACACCGGTCTATAGTTTAGTGCCTCTTTTCTGTCTCCTTTTTTAAAGATGGGGACTACATTGGCCTTCTTCCATACCTCAGGTATCTGCCCATTTCAAGGGATGTGTTGAATATTATGGTAAGTGGCACACTCAGTACCTCAGCTCCTTCCCGAAGAACCCACGGGAGATATTGTCCGGACCCATCGCCTTTGAGGTATCAAGGTCACTGAGTAACTGCTTCACCTCCTCCTCAGTTGTGTGTATGCCCTCTAGCACTTGATACATCCCTTGTTGGTGACGCACCCCATCCTGTCTACCCAGCTGCCTTCCTTCCTCCACTGTGAATACTTCCTTAAACCTCAAGTTGAGCTCCTCACATACCTCTTGATCATTGCTTGTGAGTTCCCCATCTTCTCTCCTCAGCCTTATCACCTGGTCTTTAACTGTTGTTTTCCTTCTGATGTGACTGTACATGAGCTTCGGGTCGGACTTAACTTTCGATGCTATATCGTTTTCGTACTGTTTCTGGGCCTCCCTCCGTACCTGTGCATACTCGTTTCTAGCTCTTCTACTACTCTCTTTGTTTACTTGGATTCTTTGCCTTCTGTACCTTTTCCATTCTCTGACACTCTGAGTCTTTGCCTCCCTGCACCTTTGGGTAAACCAGGGGCTCTTTCTGGCCTTCCCGTTTAATCTTTTTCCTCTGGGTATAAACCGTTCCTCTGCCTCCTTGCACTTTGACCCTACGTATTCCATCATTTCATTTATTGTCTGTCCATCCATGTCCTTTTCCCACTGAACCTCCTGCAGGAAATTCCTCATGCCTGTGTAGTTTCCTCTTTTAAAATCTGGTTTGTCTCTTTCGGTACCGTTTTCCCTCTCCACCTGTAGCTCTACAATGTACTCAAAACTCAGCACCATATGGTCACTGGCTCCCAGGGGGCTCTCGTGTGTTATGTCTTCAATATCTGAGCTGTTCATGGTGAATACAAGGTCCAGTCTTGCTGGTTCATCTTCTCCTCTCACTCTGGTCGTGTCCCTGCCATGTTGGTGCATCAGGTTTTCCAGTACCGCATCCATCATCTTGGCTCTCCAAGTTTCTGGACCCCCATGTGGTTCTTGGTTCTCCCAGTCGATCTCCCTGTGGTTGAAATCGCCCATGACCAGTAACTTCGCTCTGCTCATGTGCGCTTTTCTCGCCACCTCCGCCAGAGTGTCCACCATCGCTCTGTTGTTCTCATCATATTCCTCACCTGGCCTCCTGCAGTTCTGTGGTGGGTTATACATCACTGCAATGATTATCTTGTGTTCCCCAGACTGGATGGTACCTACTATGTAGTGTGTGTGTGTGTGTGTGTGTGTTAGTTACCATTTTTGTCCTAGGCACATGTGTGTGTGTGTGTGTGTGTGTGTGTGTGTGTGTGTGTGTGTGTGTGTGTGTGTGTGTGTGTAAATTAAAGGTATAATTCTAATCTGGTAGCAAAATAGCATGATTCATGGAAGTGTGAAATTTCACATGACTGTGAGATGTTATTTACATTCTAGTACAATGTTTTATTTTTTAAAATTAGTAAAATAGTAGTGAGTTGCTACATTAAGGGGAAAAATATTTGTATTCAGAAAACATGGGGAGACTAGCGGCAGTGATGGCGACGGCAATGACTGCCATGGTGGCAGGGATGAGTGATCATGTGCCGCTGGAGGCCTGCAAGGACATGGTGCCCCTGGGTCATGAGTCCGTAGCAAAGTCAACACAGCCACCGTACGTCCTCACCGCCCTGCCAGGCGCTCTTCCCGCCGACACTCACGTTAATGGTCAGTATTTTGTCTTTATCATCGACTTTGGTATGTATCAGAAATTTTTTACAAGAGTAGATTATTTTTTAAAACCTGTCGTGGGTGTTTTAACTTTTGTACCCTGTGAATCGGTCTGGCCATGGACTGGGCCCCGGGGGCGTTGACCCCCCGAAACCCCCTCCAGGTATATTACAGGTAAGTCAACTGCTTCAGTCCCCTACCTTCCTCTTCTGCAGCCGCTCCTTCCTCTCTTTTCAACATTGTTTGTTTCTCTAATTTATGTTTCCGCTTTCATATTTTAGGTTAGTTATTTTATCCATTTCGTGAGTAAATTGGTCATAGGTTAATAAAAGTACAATTGTGGAAACTGAGATGATCCCAATAAATTCAAATGCCATTAATGGGGAAAAGTTTTCAAGTTTTGCGGTAAAAATTCTTTGTAAATGATGTATGTATAGATGTGTGTTTGTGATGGTAACCTCGGCAGCTGCAAGTGACACATACACAACTGTCTCATATAATTTAGGTTCTTCAAGTTTTGGTGATGTTTGGACGCAGTATCAGTCAGGTTAAGATTCATTAGGAATGGCCAGGAACTGAACTGACGACCGTACAAATACAGCATTCCTGGCTAGGACAATAATCTTGAAGTTCTGTCAACTCCACGGACACCACTAAGACCTACTGGTGGCAAAGCTCTCGCTTCACACGCTGTTGTCCGGGTTCGATTCCCGGTATGGGTGGAAACCTTGGACGTGTTTCCTTACACCGGTTGTCTATGTTGACCCATCAGTAAAAATAGGTTCCTGGGTGTTAGGCGACTGGTGTGGGTTGCATCCTGGGACAAAATTGACCTAATTTGCCCCAAATGCTCTGCATAACAAGCGGCTTTCTATATAGTAATATATCATTGATGTCAGTTAGGACTGTATACCTTATACATGTAGAAATAAAGATATTATTATTATGATAACGTGCCTGATATAACTAACAAGACATACGTCTTCAAGAGGGAAGGATTGTGACTTCGGGCTGTCCACTTGCAATCTGAAGACAATAATTCTAAAATAAGTCCAAATGAACGTCATAGACTTTTGACAGAGTGAGATTGACAACAATCAATCCATATATCATTTTTTATAATAACCAGAAAAAAATCACAAGCTTTATATCGGATGAATAAGTCAGCACCTTTAGAATGCACTAATGTCCGGCTTGATCCAGGTGACAATGACCGGCTTGGTCCAGGTGACAATGTCCGGCTTGGTCCAGGTGACAATGACCGGCTTGGTCCAGGTGACAATGTCCGGCTTGGTCCAGGTGACAATGACCGGCTTGGTCCAGGTGACAATGTCCGGCTTGGTCCAGGTGACAATGTCCGGCTTGGTCCAGGTGACAATGACCGGCTTGGTCCAGATGACAATGACCGGCTTGGTCCAGGTGACAATGACCGGCTTGGTCCAGGTGACAATGACCGGCTTGGTCCAGGTGACAATGTCCGGCTTGGTCCAGGTGACAATGTCCGGCTTGGTCCAGATGACAATGACCGGCTTGGTCCAGGTGACAATGACCGGTTTGGTCCAGGTGACAATGACCGGCTTGGTCCAGGTGACAATGTCCGGCTTGGTCCAGGTGACAATGTCCGGCTTGGTCCAGGTGACAATGTCCGGCTTGGTCCAGGTGACAATGACCGGCTTGGTCCAGGTGACAATGTCCGGCTTAGTCCAGGTGACAATGTCCGGCTTGGCCCAGGTGACAATGTCCGGCTTGGCCCAGGTGACAATGTCCGGCTTGGCCCAGGTGACAATGTCCGGCTTGGCCCAGGTGACAATGTCCGGCTTGGCCCAGGTGACAATGACCTCTGGGAGTTTGCATCACCAGCTGATGTACACAAAACAAAATGTAAATTTTACCACTAAAACTATGAGAGAAACATTCATGAGATTTTCTAAATATTACATTCATAATGATAAGCAAACCCAAGAATAGCATTCCGACATCTCAGTAAGGAATCGTTCAGGACCCTGTACACCGTGTATGTCAGGCTTATATTGGAGTATGCAGCACCAGTTTGGAACCCACACCTAGCCAAGCATGTAAAGAAACTAGAGAAAGTGCAAAGGTTTGCAACAAGACTAGTCCCGGAGCTAAGGGGTATGTCCAACGAGGAGAGGTTAAGGGAAATCGACCTGACGACACTGGGGGACAGGAGAGATAGGGAGGATTATGATAACGACATATAAAATACTGAGAGGAATCGACAAGGTGGACAGAGACAGAATGTTCCAGAGATGGGACACAGCAACAAGGGGACACAGTTGGAAGTTGAAGACTCAGATGAATCACAGGGATGTTAGGAAGTATTTCTTCAGTCACAGAGTTGTTGGGAAGTGGAATAGTCTGGGAAGTGATGAAGTGGAGGCAGGATCCATACATAGTATAGGTTGTCTAAATTACAAAATTTTTGGCACCTCTCCTTGGCTCAGTGCCTAGGCTTTTGTGTATCCATATGCTCTTGCGCTACCGTCCACAGGATGGATATGGGGTGCACTAGCCACTTCGGTGGCAAAATCTAAAATCTAAATCATTGGGGCCTTGAATGTGATGACTGATGCCAAAAGTTTTTTTTTTTTTAAGCAGTCTGCCACCGAGTCAGGGTGATCCAAATAAGAAAAAACACATTCACCATCGCTCATTAAATCGCTGTCTTTCTAGAACCGTGCAAATACCACAGTTTAGATTGCCCTCCATACTGCAACATCCTCACCCTTCCCTTAGAATGCAGGCACTGTGCTTCCCATCTCCAGGATTCTAAGTCCGGCTAACCACTTTCCCTGACTCCCTTCATTAATATTACCTTGCTCACACTCCAACAGCTTCCATTCACTCCAATCTAACACAAGTCAGTTGGATATTGAGGCACTTAACACTGAGAGTCTTCCTGGGATGATCCCTACCACTCCTTCCTTCCATCCCCTCAACTCTAATTGACTATATTTTGTGTTACTCTCATCACATTGCTCTTTCGAATGTTCACTTTTAATTTCCATCTAGTACATTCCATCCCAAATTCATCCACCAACCTTTGCAACCTTTCAGAATCTTCCAGAACAATCACATCATCAGCAAAGAGCAACTGTGACAACTCTCACTTTGTATTAGATTCTTAATATTTCAATCCAACACCTCTCGCCAACACCTCTCGCCAACACCTCTCACCAACACCTCTCGCCAACACCTCTCGCCAACACCCTACCAATCACTTCTTTTACAACCCCATCTACAAATATATTAAACAACCATCGCACATCACTAAGACCAACATACCAGTAATTACTACCCACAGTCTGACTATGTTGTAACTACTGCCCACTGTCTGACTATGTGGTGACTACTAACCACAGCCTGGCTATGTGGTGACTACTACCCAAAGCCTGGCTATGTGGTGACTACTACCCAAAGCCTGGCTATGTGATGACTACTACCCACAGCCTGGCTATGTGATGACTACTACCCACAGCCTGGCTATGTGGTGACTACTACCCACAGTCTGGCTATGTGGTGACTACCACCCACAACCTGGCTATGTGGTGACTACCACCCACGACCTGGCTATGTGGTGACTACCACCCACAGCCTGCTATGTGGTGACTACCACCCACGACCTGGCTATGAGGTGACTACCACCCACAGCCTGGCTATGTGGTGACTACTACCCACAGTCTGGCTATGTGGTGACTACCACCCACAGCCTGGCTATGTGGTGACTACTACCCACAGTCTGGCTATGTGGTGACTATCACCCACAGTCTAGCTATGTGGTGACTACCACCCACAGTCTAGCTATGTGGTGACTACCACCCACAGTCTAGCTATGTGGTGACTACCACCCACAGCCTAACTATGTGGTGACTACTACCCACAGTCTGGCTATGTGGTGACTACCACCCACAGTCTAGCTATGTGGTAACTACCACCCACGACCTGGCTATGTGGTGACTACCACCCACAGTCTAGCTATGTGGTGACTACCACCCACGACCTGGCTATGTGGTGACTACTACCCACAGTCTGGCTATGTGGTGACTACCACCCACAGTCTAGCTATGTGGTGACTACCACCCATAGCCTGGCTATGTGGTGACTACTACCCACAGTCTGGCTATGTGGTGACTACCACCCACAGTCTAGCTATGTGGTGACTACCACTCACGACCTGGCTATGTGGTGACTACCACCCACAGTCTAGCTATGTGGTGACTACCACCCACAGTCTAGCTATGTGGTGACTACCACCCACAGCCTGGCTATGTGGTGACTACCACCCGCAGTCTAGCTATGTGGTGACTACCACCCACAGTCTAGCTATGTGGTGACTACCACCCACAGTCTAGCTATGTGGTGACTACCACCCACAGTCTGGCAATGTGGTGACTACCACCCACAGTCTAGCTATGTGGTGACTACCACCCACAGTCTAGCTATGTGGTGACTACCACCACAATCTGGCTATGTGGTGACTACCACCCACAGTCTGGCTATGTGGTGACTACCACCCACAGTCTAGCTATGTGGTGACTACCACCCACAGTCTAGCTATGTGGTGACTACCACCCACAGTCTAGCTATGTGGTGACTACCACCCACAGTCTAGCTATGTGGTGACTACCACCCACAGTCTGGCTATGTGGTGACTACCACCCACAGTCTAGCTATGTGGTGACTACTACCCACAGTCTGGCTATGTGGTGACTACCACCCACAACCTGGCTATGTGGTGACTACTACCCACAGTCTGGCTATGTGGTGACTACCACCCATAGTCTAGCTATGTGGTGACTACCACCCACGACCTGGCTATGTGGTGACTACCACCCACAGTCTAGCTATGTGGTGACTACCACCCACAGTCTAGCTATGTGGTGACTACCACCCACAGTCTAGCTATGTAGTGACTACCACCCACAGCCTGGCTATGTGGTGACTACCACCCACAGTCTAGCTATGTAGTGACTACCACCCACAGTCTGGCTATGTGGTGACTACCACCCACAGTCTAGCTATGTGGTGACTACCACCCACGACCTAGCTATGTGGTGACTACCACCCACAGTCTAGCTATGTGGTGACTACGACCCACAGTCTAGCTATGTGGTGACTACCACCCACAGTCTAGCTATGTGGTGACTACCACCCACAGTCTGGCTATGTGGTGACTACCACCCACAGTCTGGCTATGTGGTGACTACCACCCACAGTCTAGCTATGTGGTGACTACCACCCACAGTCTGGCTATGTGGTGACTACCACCCACAGTCTAGCTATGTGGTGACTACCACCCACAGTCTGGCTATGTGGTGACTACCACCCACAGTCTAGCTATGTGGTGACTACCACCCACAGTCTAGCTATGTGGTGACTACCACCCACAGTCTAGCTATGTGGTGACTACCACCCACGCTAACTATGGGGTGACTACCACCCACAGGTGTAGCTAGGTAATACAGCTGTAGGGTAACTACACCCAAGACAGTGTAGGCTTGACAGGTGACTACCAGCTGCACAGTCTGACTAGTGTAGGTGACTAGCTCACACAGTCTGACATGTGGGGTGACAGTGAGCATCTAGTCATGTGGGTGACTGCTGAGTCACAGGTCTGAGCTTGACAGGTGACTTGCCCACAGTTGAGGTTTGTGAGGTCCAAGTAGGTTATGGTGGACTACGACGCTACAGTCTAGCTGATGTGAGTGACTACCTACCCAGTGACCTGACTATGTGGGTGACTGACCACCCACAGGAATACGCTTTCGGGAAAAGCTATGTAGAAGGTAACAATGACAAGAAAGACAGGGTCAACCTTGCATTATAAAGTGAAGATATAAACAAACCACCAGACAGACTAATGTATTTAACGTGAATTAATTCTCACAGGTCGTGACGTTGAATGTGGAGGTTGATACAGAGGGAGGTTTGAAGGGCTGATGAAGGGGTTGTGAAGGCTGATGAAGAGGTTGTGTGAAGGGTGACTGATGACAGGTTGAGTTTGTAAGGGTGACTATGACAGGAGGTTGGTGAAGGTGTGAGTGAAGGGGTTGTGTGAGGTTGACAGGGGGTGTGAAGGGTGACTGATGAAAGGTTGTGTGAAGGGTGACTGAGAAAAGGTTTGTGAAGGGTGACTGAAAGAGGTTGGAGGGTGACTGATGCACAGAGTCTGTGAGGGTGACATGTGGATGTTCTGTGAAAGTCTTGTATGGGGGTAAGGTGACAAATGATGAAGATGTGTGAAGGCAACCTATTGCATGAGTGTATACACAGTGACCAGACAAATTGTGACTGTAGACTGATGAATGTTGTGAAGCGTGACTCATGACAGCAGTTGGAAGATACTGTGTGAGGTTGTGTGAAGGGTGACTGATGAGGAGGTTGTGTGAAGGGTGACTGATGAAGGAGGTTGTGTGAAGGTGACTGATGAGGAGGTTGTGAAGGGTGACTGATGAGAGGTTGTGGAAGGTGACTGATGGGGGTGTGAAGGGTGACTGATGAAGGTTGGAGTGGTGACTGATGAGGAGGGTGTACGATGACTGATGAGGGAGGTTGTGTGAAGGTGACTGATGATAGGTTGTGTGAAGGGTGACTGATAGGAGGTTGTGAAGGATGACTGATAGAGGAGGTTGTGTGAAGATGACTATGACGAGGTTGTGTAAGGTGACTGATGATGGAGGTTGTGTGAAGGTGACTGATGAGGAGGTTGTGTAAGGGTGACTGATGAGGAGGTTGTGTGAAGGGTGACTGATGATGGAGGTTGTGAAGGTGACTGATGAGGAAGGTTGTGTGAAGGGTGACTGATGATGGAGGTTGGTGAAGGATGACTGATGAGAGGTTGTGAAGGGTGACTGATGAGGAGGTTGTGGAAGGTGACTGATGATGGAGGTTGTGGAAGGTGACTGATGAGGGAGGTTTGTGAAGGTGACTGATGATGGAGGTTGTGGAAGGGTGACTGATGAGGGAGGTTGTGAAGGGTGACATGAGAGGTTGTGTGAAGGGTGACTGTGATGGGTTGGTGAGGGTGACTGATGAGGGTTGTGTAAGGGTGACTGATATGAGGTTGTGTGAAGGGTGACTGATGATGGAGGTTTGTGAAGGATGACTGATGGGAGGTTTGTGAAGGGTGACTGATGAGGAGGTTGTGGAAGGTGACTGATGAAGGAGGTTGGGGAAGGATGACTGATGAAGGAGGTTGTTGAAGGATGACTGATAGAAGTTGTGTGAAGGTGACTGATGATGGAGGTTGTGTGAAGGGATGACTGACAGGAGGTATGTAAGGGTGACTGATGAGGAGGTTGAGTGAAGGTGACATGAAGGAGGTTGTGTGAAGGTGACTGATGATGGAGGTGTGGAAGGTGACTGATGAAGAGTTGTTGAAGGGTGACTGATGATGGAGGTTGTGTGAAGGGTGACTGATGATGGAGGTTGTGTGAAGGTGACTGATGAGGGAGGTTTGTGAAGGGTGACTGATGAGGAGGTTTGTGAAGGGTGACTGATGATAGGAGGTTGTGTGAAGGGTGACTGATGAGGAGGTTGTGTGAAGGGTGACTGATGAAGGAGGTTGTGTGAAGGGTGACTGATGAAGGAGGTTGTGTGAAGGGTGACTGATGATGGAGGTTGTGTGAAGGGTGACTGATGAAGGAGGTTGTGTGAAGGGTGACTGATGAAGGAGGTTGTGTGAAGGGTGACTGATGAAGGAGGTTGTGTGAAGGATGACTGATGAAGGAGGTTGTGTGAAGGGTGACTGATGAAGGAGGTTGTGTGAAGGGTGACTGATGAAGGAGGTTGTGTGAAGGGTGACTGATGATGGAGGTTGTGTGAAGGGTGACTGATGATGGAGGTTGTGTGAAGGGTGACTGATGATGGAGGTTGTGTGAAGGGTGACTGATGATGGAGGTTGTGTGAAGGGTGACTGATGATGGAGGTTGTGTGAAGGGTGACTGATGATGGAGGTTGTGTGAAGGGTGACTGATGATGGAGGTTGTGTGAAGGGTGACTGATGATGGAGGTTGTGTGAAGGGTGACTGATGATGGAGGTTGTGTGAAGGGTGACTGATGAGGAGGTTGTGTGAAGGTGACTGATGAGGAGGTTGTGTGAAGGTGACTGATGATGGAGGTTGTGTGAAGGGTGACTGATGATGGAGGTTGTGTGAAGGTACTGATGATGGAGGTTGTGTGAAGGTGACTGATATGGAGGTTGTGTGAAGGGTGACTGATGAGGGAGGTTGGTGAAGGGTGACTGATGATGAGGTTGTGTGAAGGGTGACTGATGATGGAGGTTGTGTGAAGGTGACTGATGATGAGGTTGTGTGAAGGGTGACTGATGAGGAGGTTGTAGAAGGGGACTGATGATGGAGGTTGTGTGAAGGGTGACTGATGATGGAGGTTGTGAAGGGTGACTGATGAGGAGGTTGTGTGAAGGGTGACTGATGAAGGAGGTTGTGTGAAGGGTGACTGATGAGGAGGTTGTGTGAAGGGTGACTGATGAGGAGGTTGTGAAGGGTGACTGATGATGGAGGTTGTGTGAAGGGTGACTGATGATGGAGGTTGTTGAAGGGTGACTGATGAGAGGTTGGGTGTGAAGGGTGACTGATGAAGGTTTGTGAAGGGTGACTGATGAGGAGGTTGTGTGAAGGGTGACTGATGAGGAGGTTGTGTGAAGGGTACTGATGAGGGAGGTTGTGTGAAGGGTGACTGATATGGAGGTTGTGTGAAGGGTGACTGATGAGGGAGGTTGTGTGAAGGGTGACTGATGATGGAGGTTGTGTGAAGGGTGACTGATGAGGAGGTTGTGTGAAGGGTGACTGATGTGAGGTTGTGTGAAGGGTGACTGATGAAGGAGTTGTGTAAGGGTGACTGATGAGGAGGTTGTGAAGGGTGACTGATGATGAGGTTGTGTGAAGGGTGACTGATGAAGGAGGTTGTGTGAAGGGTGACTGATGAAGGAGGTTGTGTGAAGGGTGATGATGAAGGAGGTTGTGTGAAGGGTGACTGATGAGGAGGTTGTGAAGGGTGACTGATGAGGAGGTTGTGTAAGGGGACTGATGATGGAGGTTGTGTGAAGGGTGACTGATGAAGGAGGTTGGTGAAGGGTGACTGATGAGGTTGTGTGAAGGGTGACTGATGAGGAGGTTGTGTGAAGGGTGACTGATGAGGAGGTTGTGTGAAGGGTGACTGATGAGGAGGTTGTGTGAAGGGTGACTGATGATGGAGGTTGTGTGAAGGGTGACTGATGATGGAGGTTGTGTGAAGGGTGACTGATTATGGAGGTTGTGTGAAGGGTGACTGATGAAGGCGGTTGTGTGAAAGGTGACTGATGATGGAGGTTGTGTGAAGGGTGACTGATGAGGGAGGTTGTGTGAAGGGTGACTGATGATGGAGGTTGTGTGAAGGGTGACTGATGATGGAGGTTGTGTGAAGGGTGACTGATGATGGAGGTTGTGTGAAGGGTGACTGATGATGGAGGTTGTGTGAAGGGTGACTGATGAAGGAGGTTGTGTGAAGGGTGACTGATGATGGAGGTTGTGTGAAGGGTGACTGATGAAGGAGGTTGTGTGAAGGGTGACTGATGATGGAGGTTGTGTGAAGGGTGACTGATGATGGAGATTGTGTGAAGGGTGACTGATGAAGGAGGTTGTGTGAAGGGTGACTGATGAAGGAGGTTGGTGAAGGGTGACTGATGAGAGGTTGTGTGAAGGGTGACTGATGAAGGAGGTTGTGTGAAGGGTGACTGATGATGGAGGTTGTGTGAAGGGTGACTGATGATGGAGGTTGTGAAGGGTGACTGATGAGGAGGTTGTGTGAAGGGTGACTGATGAGGAGGTTGTGTGAAGGGTGACTGATGAGGGAGGTTGGTGAAGGGTGACTGATGATCGAGTTGTGTGAAGGGTGACTGATGAAGGAGGTTGTGTGAAGGGTGTGATTGAAGGAGGTTGTGTGAAGGGTGACTGATGAGGAGGTTGTGTGAAGGGTGACTGATGATGGAGGTTGTGTGAAGGGTGACTGATGAAGGAGGTGTGTGAAGGGTGACTGATGAGAGGTTGTGTGAAGGGTGACTGATGATAGAGGTTATGAAGGGTGACTGATGAAGGAGGTTGTGTGAAGGGACTGATGATGGAGGTTGGTGAAGGTGACTGATGATGGAGGTTGTGTGAAGGGTGACTGATGATGGAGGTTGTGTGAAGGGTGACTGATGATGGAGGTTGTGTGAAGGACTGATTATGGAGGTTGGTGAAGGGTGACTGATGAAGGGGTTGTGTGAAAGGTGACTGATGATGGAGGTTGTGGAAGGGTGACTGAGAGGGAGGTTGTGTGAAGGGTGACTGATGATGGAGGTTGTGTGAAGGGTGACTGATGATGGAGGTTGGTGAAGGGTGATTGATGATGGAGGTTGTGGAAGGGTGACTGATGATGGAGGTTGTGGAAGGGACTGATGAAGGAGGTTGTGTGAAGGGACTGATGATGGAGGTTGTGGAAGGGTGACTGATGATGAGGTTGTGGAAGGGTGACTGATGATGGAGGTTGTGTGAAGGGTGACTGATGATGGAGATTGTGTGAAGGGTGACTGATGAAGGAGTTGTGTGAAGGGTGACTGATGAAGGAGGTTGTGTGAAGGGGACTGATGATGGAGGTTGTGAAGGGTGACTGATGAGGAGGTTGTTGAAGGGTGACTGATGATGGAGGTTGTGTGAAGGGTGACTGATGATGGAGGTTGTGTGAAGGGTGACTTATGATGGAGGTTGTGTGAAGGTGACTGATGATGGAGGTTGTGTGAAGGTGACTGATGAAGGAGGTTGTGTGAAGGGTGACTGATGAGGAGGTTGTGTAAGGTGACTGATGATGGAGGTTGTGTGAAGGGTGACTGATGATGGAGGTTGTGTGAAGGGTGACTGATGATGGAGGTTGTGTGAAGGGGACTGATAATGGAGGTTGTGTGAAGGGTGACTGATGATGGAGGTTGTGAAGGGTGACTGATGATGGAGGTTGTGTGAAGGGTGACTGATGATGGAGGTTGTGTGAAGGGTGACTGATGAGGAGTTGTGAAGGGTGACTGATGGTGGAGGTTGTGTGAAGGGTGACTGATGATGGAGGTGTGTGAAGGGTGACTGATGATGGAGGTGTGTGAAGGTGACTGATGATGGAGATTGTGTGAAGGGTGACTGATGAAGGAGGTTGTGGAAGGGTGACTGATGAAGGAGGTTGTATGAAGGGTGACTGATGATGGAGGTTGTGTGAAGGGTGACTGATGATGGAGGTTGTTTGAAGGGTGACTGATGATGGAGGTTGTGTGAAGGGTGACTGATGATGGAGGTTGTGTGAAGGTGACTGATTATGGATGTTGTGTGAAGGGTGACTGATGATGGAGGTTGTGTGAAGGGTGACTGATGAAGGAGGTTGTGTGAAGGGTGACTGGGATGAGGTTGTGTGAAGGGTGACTGATGATGGAGGTTGTGTGAAGGGTGACTGATGATGGAGGTTGTGTGAAGGGTGACTGATGATGGAGGTTGTTTGAAGGGTGACTGATGATGGAGGTTGTGTGAAGGGTGACTGATGATGGAGGTTGTGTGAAGGGTGACTGATGAGGAGGAGGTGTGTGAAGGGTGACTGATGAAGGAGGTTGTGTGAAGGGTGACTGATGATGGAGGTTTTGTGAAGGGTGACTGATGAGGAGGTTGTGTAAAGGGTGACTGATGATGGAGGTTGTGTGAAGGGTGACTGATGATGGAGGTTGTGTGAAGGTGACTGATGATGGAGGTTGTGTGAAGGGTGACTGATGATGGAGGTTGTGTGAAGGGTGACTGATGATGGAGGGTTGTGTGAAGGGTGACTGATGATGGAGGTTGTGTGAAGGGTGACTGATGATGGAGGTTGTGTGAAGGGTGACTGATGATGGAGGTTGTGTGAAGGGTGACTGATGATGGAGGTTGTGTGAAGGGTGACTGATGATGGAGGTTGTGTGAAGGGTGACTGATGAAGGAGGTTGTGTGAAGGGTGACTGATGAAGGAGCCGTGAAGGGTGACTGATGATGGAGGTTGTGTGAAGGGTGACTGATGATGGAGGTTGTGTGAAGGGTGACTGATGATGGAGGTTGGTGAAGGGTGACTGATGATGGAGGTTGTGTGAAGGGTGACTGATGAAGGAGGTTGTGTGAAGGGTGACTGATGAAGGAGGTTGTGTGAAGGACTGATGAGGAGGTTGTGTGAAGGGTGACTGATGATGGAGGTTGTGTGAAGGGTGACTGATGATGGAGGTTGTGTGAAGGGTGACTGATGATAGAGGTTGTGTGAAGGGTGACTGATAGGAGGTTGTGTGAAGGTGACTGATGATGGAGGTTGTGTGAAGGTGACTGATGAAGGAGGTTGTGTGAAGGGTGACGGATGAGGAGGTTGTGTGAAGGGTGACTGATGATGGAGGTTGTGTGAAGGGTGACTGATGATGGAGGTAGTGAAGGGTGACTGATGATGGAGGTTGTGTGAAGGGGACTGATAATGGAGGTTGTGAAGGGTGACTGATGATGGAGGCTGTGAAGGTGACTGATGAGAGGTTGTGTGAAGGGTGACTGATGAGGAGGTTGTGTGAAGGGTGACTGATGAAGGAGTTGTGTGAAGGGTGACTGATGATGGAGGTTGTGTGAAGGGTGACTGATGATGGAGGTTGTGTGAAGGGTGACTGATGATGGAGGTTGTGTGAAGGGTGACTGATGATGGAGTTGTGTGAAGGGTGACTGATGAAGGAGGTTGTGTGAAGGGTGACTGATGAAGGAGGTTGTTGAAGGGTGACTGATGATGGAGGTTGTGTGAAGGGTGACTGATGATGGAGGTTGTTGAAGGGTGACTGATGAAGGAGGTTGTGGAAGGGTGACTGATGAGGAGGTTGTGTGAAGGGTGACTGATTAGGAGGTTGTGGAAGGGTGACTGATGATGGAGGTTGTGAAGGGTGACTGATGAAGGAGGTTGTGTGAAGGGTGACTGATGAGGGAGGTTGTGTGAAGGGTGACTGATGAGGAGGTTGTGTGAAGGGTGACTGATGAAGAAGGTTGTGTGAAGGTGACTGATGAAGAGATTGTGTGAAGGGTGACTGATGAGGAGGTGTGTGAAGGGTGACTTATGATTTAGGTTGTGTGAAGGGTGACTGATGATTTAGGTTGTGTGAAGGGTGACTGATGAAGGAGGTTGTGTGAAGGTGACTGATGAGGAGGTTGAAGGGTGACTGAGGGGAGGCTGGATGACTGATGAAAGAGGTTGTGTGAAGGGTGACTGATGAGGGAGGTTGTGTGAAGGGTGACTGATGATGGAGGTTGTGTGAAGGGTGACTGATGATGAGGGAAGGGAGGGGTTGTGTGAAGGGTGACTGATGAAGGAGGTTGTGTAAAGGGTGACTGATGATGGAGGTTGTGTGAAGGGTGACTGATGATGGAGGTTGTGTGAAGGGTGACTGATGAAGGAGGTTGTGAAGGGTACTGATGAAGGAGGTTGTGTGAAGGGTGACTGATGAAGGAGGTTGTGTGAAGGGTGACTGATGAGGAGGTTGTGTGAAGGGTGACTGATGATGGAGGTTGTGTGAAGGGTGACTGATGATGGAGGTTGTGTGAAGGGTGACTGATGATGGAGGTTGGAAGGGTGACTGATGATGGAGGTTGTGGAAGGGTGACTGATGAGGAGGTTGTGTGAAGGGTGACTGATGATGGAGGTTGTGTGAAGGGTGACTGATGAAGGAGGTGTGTGAAGGGTGACTGATGAAGGAGGTTGTGTAAAGGGGACTGATGATGGAGGTTGGGAAGGGTGACTGATTAGGAGGTTGTGTGAAGGTGACTGATGATGGAGGTTGTGTGAAGGGTGACTGATGAAGGAGGTTGTGTGAAGGTGACTGATGAGGGAGGTTGTGTGAAGGGTGACTGATGAGGAGGTTTGTGAAGGTGACTGATGAAGGAGGTTGTGTGAAGGGTGACTGATGAGGAGATTGTGGAAGGGTGACTGATGAAGGAGGTTGTGTGAAGGGTGACTGATGATGGAGGTTAGTGAAGGTTGATGGGAGTGTGGAAGGGTGACTGATGATGGAGGTTGTGTGAAGGGTGACTGATGATGGAGGTTGTGTGAAGGTGACTGATGATAGAGGTTGGAAGGGACGATGATGGATTGTGAAGGTGACTGATTATGGAGGTTGTGTGAAGGTGACGATGAAGGCGTTGTGTGAAGGTGATGATGGAGGTTGTGTGAAGGGTGACTGATGAGGGAGGTTGTGTGAAGGGTGACTGATGATGGAGGTTGTGTGAAGGGTGACTGATGATGGAGGTTGTGTGAAGGGTGATTGATGATGGAGGTTGTGTGAAGGGTGACTGATGATGGAGTTGTGTGAAGGTGACTGATGAAGGAGTGTGTGAAGGGTGACTGATGATGGAGGTTGTGTGAAGGGTGACTGATGATGGAGGTTGTGTGAAGGGTGACTGATGATGGAGGTTGTGTGAAGGGTGACTGATGATGGAGATTGTGTGAAGGGTGACTGATGAAGGAGGTTGTGTGAAGGGTGACTGATGAAGGAGGTTGTGTGAAGGGTGACTGATGATGGAGGTTGTGTGAAGGGTGACTGATGATGGAGGTTGTTTGAAGGGTGACTGATGATGGAGGTTGTGTGAAGGGTGACTGATGATGGAGGTTGTTTGAAGGGTGACTGATGATGGAGGTTGTGTGAAGGGTGACTGATGATGGAGGTTGTGTGAAGGGTGACTGATTATGGAGGTTGTGTGAAGGGTGACTGATGATGGAGGTTGTGTGAAGGGTGACTGATGAAGGAGGTTGTGTGAAGGGTGACTGGTGATGAGTTGTGTGAAGGGTGACTGATGATGGAGGTTGTGTGAAGGGACTGATGATGGAGGTTGTGTGAAGGTGACTGATGATGGAGGTTGTTTGAAGGGTGACTGATGATGGAGGTTGTGTGAAGGGTGACTGATGATGGAGGTTGTGTGAAATGTGACTGATGAAGGAGGTTGTGTGAAGGGTGACTGATGAGGGAGGTTGTGTGAAAGGTGACTGATGATGGAGGTTGTGTGAAGGGTGACTGATGATGGAGGTTGTGTGAAGGGTGACTGATGAGGGAGGTTGTGTGAA
This sequence comes from Cherax destructor, assembly GCA_009830355.1. Classification (NCBI taxonomy): domain Eukaryota; kingdom Metazoa; phylum Arthropoda; class Malacostraca; order Decapoda; family Parastacidae; genus Cherax; species Cherax destructor. The sequence continues at coordinate 77,922 of WNWK01007221.1, read as the reverse complement.
GGGTGACTGATGATTTAGGTTGTGTGAAGGGTGACTGATGATTTAGGTTGTGTGAAGGTTGACTGATGAAGGAGGTTGTGTGAAGGGTGACTGATGAGGGAGGTTGTGTGAAGGGTGACTGATGATTTAGGTTGTGTGAAGGGTGACTGATGAAAGAGGTTGTGTGAAGGGTGACTGATGAGGGAGGTTGTGTGAAGGGTGACTGATGATGGAGGTTGTGTGAATGGTGACTGATGATGGAGGTTGTGTGAAGGGTGACTGATGATAGAGGTTGTGTGAAGGGTGACTGATGAAGGAGATTGTGTAAAGGGTGACTGATGATGGAGGTTGTGTGAAGGGTGACTGATGAAGGAGGTTGTGTGACGGGTGACTGATGAAGGAGGTTGTGTGAAGGGTGACTGATGAAGGAGGTTGTGTGAAGGGTGACTGATGAGGGAGGTTGTATGAAGGGTGACTGATGATGGAGGTTGTGTGAAGGGTGACTGATGATGGAGGTTGTGTGAAGGGTGACTGATGATGGAGGTTGTGTGAAGGGTGACTGATGATGGAGGTTGTGTGAAGGGTGACTGATGATGGAGGTTGTGTGAAGGGTGACTGATGATGGAGGTTGTGTGAAGGGTGACTGATGAGGGAGGTTGTGTGAAGGGTGACTGATGATTTAGGTTGTGTGAAGGGTGACTGATGATTTAGGTTGTGTGAAGGGTGACTGATGAAGGAGGTTGTGTGAAGGGTGACTGATGAGGGAGGTTGTGGAAGGGTGACTGACGATTTAGGTTGTGTGAAGGGGTGACTGATGAAAGAGGTTGTGTGAAGGGTGACTGATGAGGGAGTTGTGTGAAGGGTGACTGATAATGGAGGTTGTGTGATGGTGACTGATGATGGAGGTTGTGTGAAGGGTGACTGATGATAGAGTTGTGTGAAAGGGGACTGATAGGAGATTGTGTAAGGGTGACTGATGATGGAGGTTGTGTGAAGGGTGACTGATGATGGAGGTTGTGTGAAGGAAGGGTGACTGATGAAGGAGGTTGTGTGAAGGGTGACTGATGAAGGAGGTTGTGTGAAGGGAGACTGATGAAGGAGGTTGTCTGAAGGGTGACTGATGAGGGAGGTTGTGTGAAGGGTGACTGATGATGGAGGTTGTGTGAAGGGTGACTGATGCTGGAGGTTGTGTGAAGGGTGACTGATGATGGAGGTTGTGTGAAGGGTGACTGATGATGGAGGTTGTGTGAAGGGTGACTGATGATGGAGGTTGTGTGAAGGGTGACTGATGATGGAGGTTGTGTGAAGGGTGACTGATGATGGAGGTTGTGTGAAGGGTGACTGATGATAGAGGTTGTGTGAAGGGTGACTGATGAAGGAGGTTGTGTGAAGGGTGACTGATGAAGGAGGTTGTGTGAAGGGTGACTGATGATGGAGGTTGTGTGAAGGGTGACTGATTAGGGAGGTTGTGTGAAGGGTGACTGATGATGGAGGTTGTGTGAAGGGTGACTGATGAAGGAGGTTGTGTGAAGGGTGACTGATGAGGGAGGTTGTGTGAAGGGTGACTGATGAAGGAGGTTGTGTGAAGGGTGACTGATGAAGAAGGTTGTGTGAAGGGTGACTGATGAAGGAGATTGTGTGAAGGGTGACTGATGAGGGAGGTTGTGTGAAGGGTGACTTATGATTTAGGTTGTGTGAAGGGTGACTGATGATTTAGGTTGTGTGAAGGGTGACTGATGAAGGAGGTTGTGTGAAGGGTGACTGATGAGGGAGGTTGTGTGAAGGGTGACTGATGAGGGAGGTTGTGTGAAGGGTGAGTGATGAAAGAGGTTGTGTGAAGGGTGACTGATGAGGGAGGTTGTGTGAAGGGTGACTGATGATGGAGGTTGTGTGAAGGGTGACTGATGATGGAGGTTGTGTGAAGGGTGACTGATGGTAGAGGTTGTGTGAAGGGTGACTGATGAAGGAGATTGTGTAAAGGGTGACTGATGATGGAGGTTGTGTGAAGGGTGACTGATGAGGGGGGGGGGGGGGGGGGGGGGGGGGGGGGGGGGGGGGGGGGGGGGGGGGGGGGGGGGGGGGGGGGGGGGGGGGGGGGGGGGGGGGGGGGGGGGGGGGGGGGGGGGGGGGGGGGGGGGGGGGGGGGGGGGGGGGGGGGGGGGGGGGGGGGGGGGGGGGGGGGGGGGGGGGGGGGGGGGGGGGGGGGGGGGGGGGGGGGGGGGGGGGGGGGGGGGGGGGGGGGGGGGGGGGGGGGGGGGGGGGGGGGGGGGGGGGGGGGGGGGGGGGGGGGGGGGGGGGGGGGGGGGGGGGGGGGGGGGGGGGGGGGGGGGGGGGGGGGGGGGGGGGGGGGGGGGGGGGGGGGGGGGGGGGGGGGGGGGGGGGGGGGGGGGGGGGGGGGGGGGGGGGGGGGGGGGGGGGGGGGGGGGGGGGGGGGGGGGGGGGGGGGGGGGGGGGGGGGGGGGGGGGGGGGGGGGGGGGGGGGGGAAGGGTGACTGATAATGGAGGTTGTGTAAAGGGTGACTGATGATGGAGGTTGTGTGAAGGGTGACTGATGATAGAGGTTGTGTGAAAGGTGACTGATAGGAGATTGTGTAAAGGGTGACTGATGATGGAGGTTGTGTGAAGGGTGACTGATGATGGAGGTTGTGTGAAGGAAGGGTGACTGATGAAGGAGGTTGTGTGAAGGGTGACTGATGAAGGAGGTTGTGTGAAGGGAGACTGATGAAGGAGGCTGTTGAAGGGTGACTGATGAGGAGGTTGTGTGAAGGGTGACTGATGATGGAGGTTGTGTGAAGGGGTGACTGATGCTGGAGGTTGTGTGAAGGGTGACTGATGATGGAGTGTTGTGAAGGGTGACTGATGAAGGAGGTTGTGTGAAGGGTGACTGATGATGGAGGTTGTGTGAAGGGTGACTGATGATGGAGGTTGTTTGAAGGGTGACTGATGATGGAGGTTGTGTGAAGGGTGACTGATGATGGAGGTTGTGTGAAGGGTGACTTATGATGGAGGTTGTGTGAAGTGTGACTGATGATGGAGGTTGTGTGAAGGGTGACTGATGAAGGAGGTTGTGTGAAGGGTGACGGATGAGGGAGGTTGTGTGAAGGGTGACTGATGATGGAGGTTGTGTGAAGGGTGACTGATGATGGAGGTTGTGTGAAGGGTGACTGATGATAGAGGTTGTGTGAAGGGTGACTGATAATGGAGGTTGTGTGAAGGGTGACTGATGATGGAGGTTGTGTGAAGGGTGACTGATGATGGAGGTTGTGTGAAGGGTGACTGATGATGGAGGTTGTGTGAAGGGTGACTGATGAAGGCAGTTGTGTGAAGGGTGACTGATGATGGAGGTTGTGTGAAGGGTGACTGATGATGGAGGTTGTGTGAAGGGTGACTGATGATGGAGGTTGTGTGAAGGGTGACTGATGATGGAGGTTGTGTGAAGGGTGACTGATGAAGGAGGTTGTGTGAAGGGTGACTGATGAAGGAGGTTGTATGAAGGGTGACTGATGATGGAGGTTGTGTGAAGGGTGACTGATGATGGAGGTTGTTTGAAGGGTGACTGATGATGGAGGTTGTGTGAAGGGTGACTGATGATGGAGGTTGTGTGAAGGGTGACTGATTATGGAGGTTGTGTGAAGGGTGACTGATGATGGAGGTTGTGTGAAGGGTGACTGATGAAGGAGGTTGTGTGAAGGGTGACTGGTGATGTAGGTTGTGTGAAGGGTGACTGATGATGGAGGTTGTGTGAAGGGTGACTGATGATGGAGGTTGTGTGAAGGGTGACTGATGATGGAGGTTGTTTGAAGGGTGACTGATGATGGAGGTTGTGTGAAGGGTGACTGATGATGGAGGTTGTGTGAAGGGTGACTGATGAGGGAGGTTGTGTGAAGGGTGACTGATGAAGGAGGTTGTGTGAAGGGTGACTGATGAAGGAGGTTGTGTGAAGGGTGACTGATGAAGGAGGTTGTGTGGGAGGTGACTGATGATGGAGGTTGTGTGAAGGGTGACTGATGATGGAGGTTGTGTGAAGGGTGAATGATAATGGAGGTTGTGTGAAGGGTGACTGATGAAGGAGGTTGTGTGAAGGGTGACTGATGAAGGAGGTTGTGTGAAGGGTGACTGATGATGGAGGTTGTGTGAAGGGTGACTGATGAAGGAGGTTGTGTGAAGGGTGACTGATGAGGAGGTTGTGAAGGGTGACTGATGAAGGAGGTTGTGTGAAGGGTGACTGATGAAGGAGGTTGTGTGAAGGGTGACTGATGAAGGAGATTGTGTGAAGGGTGACTGATGAAGGAGGTTGTGTGAAGGGTGACTGATGATAAAGGTTATGTGAAGGGTGACTGATGAAGGAGGTTGTGTGAGGGGTGACTGATAATGGAGGTTGTGTGAAGGGTGACTGATGATGGAGGTTGTGTGAAGGGTGACTGATGATGGAGGTACTGATGATGAGGTTGTGAAGGTGACTGATGAGGAGGTTGTGTGAAGGGTGACTGATGAGGAGGTTGTGTGAAGGGTGACTGATGAGGAGGTTGTGTGAAGGGTGACTGATGAAGAGGTTGTGTGAAGGGTGACTGATGAGGAGGTTGGTGAAGGGTGACTGATGAAGGAGGTTGTGTGAAGGGTGACTGATAAGGAGGTTGTGTGAAGGGTGACTGATGAGGAGGTTGTGAAGGGTGACTGATAGGAGGTTGTGTGAAGGGTGACTGATGATGGAGGTTGTGTGAAGGGGACTGATGAAGGAGGTTTGTGAAGGGTGACTGATGAGGAGGTTGTGTGAAGGGTGACTGATGAAGGAGGTTGGTGAAGGGTGACTGATGAAGGAGGTTGTGTGAAGGGTGACGATGAGGAGTTGTGTGAAGGGGACTGATGAGGAGGTTGGTGAAGGGTGACTGATGATGGAGGTTTGTGAAGGGTGACTGATGAAGAGGTTGTGTGAAGGGTGACTGATAAGGAGGTTGTGTAAGGGTGACTGAGTGGAGGTTGGGAAAGGGTGATGGAGGGATTGGGGGGGCTGTGGGTGAGCGTCAGACAGTGCGGGTGTGGGTGAGCGTCAGACAGTGCGGGTGTATTTGTAGGTGAGCGTCAGTCAGTGTGGGTGTTGGTGAGAGTCAGTCAGTGTGGGTGTGGGTGAGCGTCAGTCAGTGTGAGTGTGGGTGAGCGTCAGTCAGTGCGGGTGTTGGTGAGCGTCAGTCAGTGCGGGTGTTGGTGAGCGTCAGTCAGTGCGGGTGTTGGTGAGCGTCAGTCAGTGCGGGTGTTGGTGAGCGTCAGTCAGTGCGGGTGTTGGTGAGCGTCAGTCAGTGTGGGTGTGGGTGTAAGTGAGCTTCAGTCAGTGCGGGAGTGGGTGAGTGTCAGTCAGTGTGGGTGTTGGTGAGCGTCAGTCAGTGCGGGTGTGGGTGAGCGTCAGTCAGTGCGGGTGTTGGTGAGCGTCAGTCAGTGCGTGTGTTGGTGAGCGTCAGTCAGTGCATGTGTTGGTGAGCGTCAGTCAGTGCGGGTGTGGGTGAGCTTCAGTCAGTGCGGGTGTGGGTGTGGGTGAGCTTCAGTCAGTGTGGGTGTGGGTGAGCTTCAGTCAGTGTGGGTGTTGGTGAGCGTCATACAGTGCGGGTGTGGGTGTGGGTGAGCGTCAGACAGTGTGGGTGTGGGTGAGCTTCAGTCAGTGCGGGTGTGGGGAGCGTCAGACAGTGCGGGTGTGGGTGGGTGTGAGCGTCAGACAGTGCGGGTGTGGGTGTGGGTGAGTTTCAGTCAGTGCGGGTGTGGGTGTGGGTGAGCGTCAGTCAGTGCGGGTGTGGGTGAGCGTCAGTCAGTGCGGGTGTGGGTGAGCGTCAGTCAGTGCGGGTGTGGGTGAGCGTCAGACAGTGCGGGTGTGGGTGAGCGTCAGTCAGGGCGGGTGTGGGTGAGCGTCAGTCAGGGCGTGTGTGGGTGGGCGTCAGTCAGGGCGTGTGTGGGTGGGCGTCAGTCAGGGAGTGTGTTGGTGGGCGTCAGTCAGGGAGTTTGTGGGTGGGCGTCAGTCAGGGAGTGTGTGGGTGGGCGTCCGTCAGGGAGTGTGTGGGTGGGCGTCAGTCAGGGAGTGTGTGGGTGTCTACCTGGAGCCTACCTGGAGGGTATTCCGGGGATCAACGCCCCAGGTCTTTTACATTAGTTTTTCGTTCCATTGTGTGGTTGGAATTTGTTTTATACTCCGATATAGTTTTAATTTCCTCACGTTTTCCATATCAGATTAATTGACATTTCTCATAACTGAAATTCATATTGTTTTCTGCGGCCCATTTAAAGACTTGGTTGATGTCCGCCTGGAGCCTCGCAATGTCTTCAATGGAGGACACTGTCATGCAAATTCGGGTGTCATCTGCAAAGGAATACACGTTGCTGTTTACCTGGAGTTTACCTGGAGAGAGTTCCAGGGGTCAACGCCCCTGCGGCCCGGTCTGTGACCAGGCCTCATGTTGGATCAGAGCCTGATCAACCAGGCTGTTACTGCTGGCCGCACGCAGTCCAACGTACGAACCACAGCCTGGCTGGTCAGGCACTGACTTTAGGTGCCTGTCCAGTGCCTGCTTGAAGACAGCCAGGGGTCTATTGATAATCCCCCTTATGTATGCTGGGAGGCAGTTGAACAGTCTTGGGCCCCTGACACTTATTGTGTTGTCTCTCAAAGTGCTAGTGGCACCCCTGCTTTTCATTGGGGGGATGTTACATCGTCTGCCGAGTCTTTTGCTTTCGTAGGGAGTGACACTCGTGTGCAAGTTTGGTACTAATCCTTCTAGGATTTTCCAAGTGTATATAATAATGTATCTCTCCCGCCTGCATTCCAGGGTGTACAGGTTTAGGAACTTCAGGCGTTCCCAGTAATTGAGGTGGTTTATTGCAGTTATGCATGCCGTGAAGGTTCTCTGTACATTTTCTAGGTCAGCAATTTCACCTGCCTTGAAAGGTGCAGTTAGTGTGGAGCAATATTCCAGCTTAGATAGAACAAGCGACCTGAAAAGTGTCAACATGGGCTTGGCATCCCTGGTTTTGAAGGTTCTCATTATCCATTCTGTCATTTTTCTGGCAGATGCGATTGCTACAGTGTTATGGTCCTTGAAGGTGAGATCCTCTCCCATGATCACTCCCAGGGCTTTGACATTAGTTTTTCGCTCTATTGTGTGGTTGGAATTTGTTTTATACTCCGATGAGATTTTAATTTCCTCACGTTTTCCATATCGGAGTAATCGAAATTTCTCATCATTGAATTTCATATTGTTTTCTGCAGCCCATTTAAAGATTTGGTTGATGTCTGCTTGGAGTCTTGCAGTGTCTTCAATAGTGGACACTGTCATGCAGATTCGGGTGTCATCTGCAAAGGAAGACACGGCACTGTGGCTGATATCCCTGTCTATGTCCGATATAAGGATGAGGAACAGGATGGGAGCAAGTACTGTGCCTTGTGGAATAGAGCTTTTCACCGTAGCCGCCTCAGACTTTACTCTGTTGACTACTACTCTTTGTGTTCTATTTGTTAGGAAATTATAGATCCATCTGCCAACTTTTCTTGTTATTTCTTTATCACGCATTTTGTGTGCTATTACACTTCTCAAAGGCTTTTGCAAAGTCTGTGTATATAACATCTGTGTTTTGTTTGTCTTCTAGAGCATCCAGGACTTTGTCATAGTGGTCCAGTAGGTGGGGCAAGCAGGAGCGACCTGCTCTAAACCCATGCTGCCCTGAGTTGTGTAACTGATGGGTATCTAGTTGGGTGGCGATCTTGCTTTTTAGAACCCCTTCAAAGATTTTTATGATATGGGATGTTAGCGCTATCAGTCTGTAGTTCTTTGCTATACTTTAGTGCCCCCTTTGTGGAGTGGGGCTATATTTCCCACCCAAATCTTGCCACGCTCAACACCATTGTTAACGACGAATTAATAAAAATATCAACATGGATGACAGCCAATAAACTTACACTCAACACTGATAAGACCTTCTATATTATGTTTGGTAACAGAGCAGGTGATCCACAATTAAACATTAGGATCAACACTACTCCTATTACTAAACATAATGATGGCAAATTCCTGGGACTTCACCTTGACAGCAGCCTGAAATTCAGCACCCATATCCAACACATAACATAGAAAGTGTCCAGAACTGTGGGGATAATCTCTAAGATAAGGTATTATGTACCACAATCAGCCCTACTCACACTATACTATTCACTCATCTATCCCTACCTCACATATGCCATTCGTGCATGGGGATAACTGCAATTACCCACCTAAAGCCAATAAAACCCAACAAAAAGCCGCAGTAAGAATTATCACGCAATGCAACGCTAGGCAGCACCCCCCCTCCCCGTCCTCTTCAAAGACCTAAACCTACTCACTGTTCAGAACATCCACACTTACTACTCTGCTATCTACATTTATAGAACCATAAATTCCAACTTTAACCCTGAACTAAAACACTTTCTTGACAGTTGTGACAGGACCCATAGACATAATACCAGACACAAACATCTCTTTGACATTCCCCGTGTCCGACTAAATCTATACAAAAATTCAATGTACATAAAAGGGCCTAAAATCTGGAACTCCCTGCCTGAAAACTCTGGAACTGCAGTCACAACCTCCATTTTCAAAAGCACCGTTAAAAAACATCTTATCTCACTTACGCACCCAACCGGTAGCTAACCACATGAAAACTACTTTATCTTGCACATACCCACAGCAAAATACACTTATTGATATCTGTGATTCCCCTTAATTTGCACATGACTAACCAAAATTTTAATACAACTATTGCTTCTTAATTCTTAAGCTAGTCATAAGTTTGCCTAAGACACCCCAATACATCACCTTTACCATTAATATATAAACTAATTGTTAAATTCTTAAACTAATTGCTAAATTCTTAAATGTTTAAATTTCAGTACCTCAATTTTGTAAACCACAATTTTGTAACCCTCAATTTGTAAACCTAGTTAATCACTACAATTACCTAACCTTAATATCAGTGTAATCATTGTATCACTATTGAGTAAGACCTATCATAAGACTGCCTGAAAAGCCTAGGCATACCTAGGCATATTATTGGCCATCTTGTAATATCTACCCCATAAAATGAATTAATACTATAAGTATACCCCACTTTGTAATATTACTAGAAATAAATTTTTTATTTTATTTTATTTTATTTTATTTAAGCAGCTGTGGGGCGACCCCTGTGTCCATGCTTCCTTTCCATAGGATGTTAAAAGCACATGATAGAGGCTTCTTGCAGTTCTTGATGAACACGGAGTTCCATGAATCTGAGCCTGGGGCAGAGTGCATGGGCATGTCATTAATCGCCTTTTTGAAGTCATTTGGCGTCTTGATAATATCAGATAAGTTTGAGTCTACCAAATTCTCTGTCTCGCTCATAAAATATTCATTTAGGTCTTCGATTCTCAGTCTGGTTGGCTAAAAATCAAGTCATATTAGGACTTGAGTAGCTCACTCATTTCCTCGCTGTCATCTGTGTAGGACCCATCTCGTCTAAGTAGAGGCCCAATACTCGATGTTGTTCTCGACTTAGATTTGGAATAAGAAAATAAATATTTTGGGTTTCTTCAGATGCATGATAGAACTGATAAATTGGCTAAGTTTTATGCTTTCAAAGAGGGGATAGATTACAATCTTGGCTTGTCAGTTAGCAGTTTGAGAACAATAATACGAAAACTTCAACTGAATTTTATTGACTTAAGACTCAGGGAGATTGACACCAGTCAGTCCATCTATCATCATTCTATCATGCAGGAGGAGCCACATGTCTATGGTGCATCCAACAAAATAAGCAGACTCTTGGATGTCACTACCGCCCGCCTCCGGCTGGGTTACAAGTATCTTTGGCAGGTTAAATCACCACCACCAGATGTAGACCAAACAAGATGTAAACTTTGTCAGTTGGATTATTGTCACACCCTGCGTCATTATGTACTGGAGTGCGATAAAATTAATGAATTCAGAGACAACTCACTCAGAAATGTTCAAGATATGTCAAAGTATTTTATCCACAGTGGTATATTACAGACCATTCTGGAAAAATACCCTGACTTTGCTCCCTGTAAATAAAGCATTGACACGTGTGTGTGTGTGTGTGTATGTATATATGTGTGTATGTATATATGTGTGTATGTGTGTGTGTATATGTATGTGTATATGTATATGTGTGTGTGTGACCCAACAATTAAAATTTGCACCAATAACTCATTACAGTTGTGGATGGGTGTAGACTAATAGATTGCTCATTGCTTTATAATTTGTTCATGAGTGCAACCATGTACAGACGTAAGTAAATTTACTTACATCATTCATTACCTTGTAACTAGTGAATTCATTACCATTGTACCTTGTTCAGCTATCAAAACTTTGGGGCCCAGTCTCTGGACCCTATATATACCTCTGTAATCTGCAAATACCTTTGTAACTTGTCATGATTGTGACCATCTGAGTTCATTACCTTTGTAACTTGCTCAGCTATCAAACTTTGGGGTCCAGTCCCTGGACCCATTATGTACCTCTGTAATCTTTTGACTACCGCCCACAGGATGGGTATGAGGTGCATAATAAAGATATCAAACTAACTTTCAATTTAATTTATGTCTTTTAGTTCTTCCCACTTTTCTTGACACCTGTAAGATTCCTTTAGCTTAAGTTCGATGTTTGCTATTTCACTGACCAGTGACTCCCTTCGAATTACAGATATATTGGTCTCTTTTAGCCACTCTGTTATTCTTTGCCTTCGCCTGTATAGAGAGTGTCTTTCTCTTTCTAGTTTACATCTTCTCTTTCTTTTCCCTAAAGGAATATGCTTTGAGCATACCTCGAGTGCCACAGAGTTAATTTGTTCTAGACATAGATTTGGATCGTGTTGCTTGGGATATCTTTCCAGTTTATATAATTTAGGACCTGGTTGATTTGGTCCCACCTTCTGATTTTGTTATTGAAGTTGAATTTGGTGTAGGTTCCCTCGTGACTGATCTCATTTTGTTGGTCTGGGACCCAGCGTATACATGTCTAAACCTCTATTATGTTGTGATCTGAGTATATTGCATTTGATATGGTAATATTTCGTATCAGATCATCATTGTTAGTGAAAATAGGCCTATTGTATTCTCCAGTCTTGTTGGCTCTATTATTTGCTGGTTTAAGGTGAATTTGGTGCAGAGATTTAGAAGCTCGTGTGTGTGCGAGTTTTCGCCTGAGCTGCCTCCTGGTGTTGTCTGCTACAGCATTATTTGCTACATTCTTCCATTTTAGGTGCCTTTGGTTGAAATCCCCCAGGAGCAAGATGTTGGGGGCAGGAGCTGGAAGATTTTCCAGACAGTGGTCTATTTTCCAAAGCTGTTCCTGGAATTGTTGGGAAGTTACATCTGGAGGCTTGTTTACAATCACAATGACCAGGTTTTGGTTCTCGATTTTACTGCCAAAACTTCAACTACATCATTTAAGGCGTTTAGTAGTTCCGAGCATTTCAGTGTCTCTGTGACAAGGACATCTGGGAAAACATATTCCACCAACACCCCCAACATACATTAGACATTGAACGCCAGTTTGGATTCAGACAACACCGGTCCACACAAGACGCTTTAAACATCATCCTGAACTGTATACAAATAAACAAGGCCCAAGACTGTCCTTCTGCCCTCGTTGCCAAGGACGTGGAGAAGGCTTTTGGCACTGTCTTGACACGATGGCTTAAAGTACAAGATCTGCAACTCTTTTGATTTTCCAGTCAACATGACTAATTTATTGTGTAACTTCCTTGATAACCGCACTATGCATATGAAGTTCAGGAATAACTACTCTGACTACTTCAACATTCATGCAGGAGTCCCTCAAGGCTCCGTGCTTTCTCCTACTCTGTATATTCTCTACAAAAATGACATACCAGAACCCATATACCCAAACACTATCACAATCTCTTATGCAGACGACATTACACAACTCATCGCACATGAAAACACTAGATTTCTCATACACAGAACCACCCCCAGAACACCACAACCAAACACGCTATCCCAACACAAACCACAATCCACTCTTACAGCCCCCACCCCACACTATGCAGTAGAATCCCACAGCACACTGCCAGGTCCCCCACTCTCACAAAATCCCCAAACCACAGTGTTGGAGAGGAAACTGAAGGTACGGTTCACCAACGCTGATGGAATAACGAATAAGTGGGAGGAGTGGCACGAATGTGTCAAAGAGGCATCACCGGACATCATAGCTCTCACAGAAACCAAGCTCACAGGAATGATAACAGATGCCATCTTTCCAATGGAATATCAGATCCAGAGGAAAGACAGAGGGAAGAGAAGGGAGGGAGGAGTGGCACTGGTGATCAAAAAAACATGGGATTTTGTTGAGCTGGAGAGAGGAGACAGAGAAGAAGCAAGAGATTACTTAATAGGAACACTTCAGTCTGGAGGTACCAAGATGGTAATTGCAGTGATGTATAACCCACCACAGAACAGCAGGAGACCAAGGCAAGAGTATGATGATAGTAATAGAGCGATGGTTGACACACTGGCCAAAGTGGCCAGAAGGGCTCATGCGAGCAGGGCAAAGCTGCTGATTATGGGTGACTTCAACCACAAAGAAATCGACTGGGAGAATCTGGAGCCACATGGGGGCCCAGAAACGTGGAGGGCTAAGATGATGGAGGTGGAACTGGAAAGCCTCATGTACTAACACGTAAGGGACACTACTAGAGAGAGAGGAGAGGATGAACCAGTGAGACTGGACCTAGTATTCACCTTGAGTAGTGCAGATATTGAAGACATCACATATGAAAGACCCCTCAGGGCAAGTGATCACATGGTTCTGAGCCTCGAATACATAGTAGAGTTACAAGTGGAGAGGGAAGCAGGAAGAGCAGGACGAATGAAGCCAAACTACAAGAAAGGGGACTATGCAGGTATGAAGAATTTCCTACATGGGGTTCAGTGGGACAGAGAACTGGCAGGGAAGTCAGTAAATGAGATGATGGAATATGTGACAATAATATGCAAGGAAGCTGAGGAGAGGTTTGTACCCAAGGGTAATAGAAATAACAAGAAAGCCAGGATGAGCTCTTGGTTTACCCAAAGGTGTAGGGAGGCCAAAACCAAGTGTGCTAGAGAATGGAAGAAATATAGAAGGCAAAGTACCCAGAAAAATAAGGAGAGCAGTCGTAGAGCCAGAAACGAATATGCACACGTAAGAAGGGAGGCCCAACGATAATACGAAAGTGACATAGCAGCGAAAGCCAAATCTGACCCGAAGCTGTTGTACAGCCACATCAGGAGGAAAACAACAGTCAAGGACCAGGTAATCAGGCTGAGGAAAGAAGGAGGGGAGATCACAAGAAACGACCGCGAAGTATGTGAGGAACTCAACATGAGATTCAAAGAAGTGTTCACAGAGGAGAAAGAAGGGACTCCAGAAAGACGGAGAGGTGGGGTACATCATCAAGTGTTGGACACAATACATACAACCGAGAAAGAAGTGAAGAGGCTGCTAAGCGAACTAGATACCTCAAAGGCGATGGGGCCGGATAATATCTCTCCATGGATCCTGAGAGAGGGAGCAGAGGCGCTAAGTATTCCACTAACAACAATCTTCAACACATCTATCGAAGCAGGGCGAATACCTAGGTTTGGAAGACAGGAAATGTAGTCCCAATTTTTAAAAAAGGAGACAGACACGAAGCATTAAACTACAGACCAGTGTCACTGACATATATAGTATGCATGGTCATGGAGACGATTATCAGAAGAGTGGTGGAGCACCTAGAAAGGAATGAGATTATCAATGACAGCCAGCACGGTTTCAGGGACGGGAAATACTGTGTCACAAACCTACTGGAGTTCTATGACAGGGTGACAGCAGTAAGACAAGAGAGAGAGGGCTGGGTAGATTGGATTTTCTTGGACAGTAAGAAGGCGTTTGACACAGTTCCACACAAGAGATTATAGCAACAGCTGGAGGACCAGGGAGGGATAACAGGGAAGGCACTACAATGGATCAGGGAATACCTGTCAGGAAGACAACAGCGAGTCATGGTACGTGGCAAGGTGTGAGAGTGAGCGCCGGTGACGAGCGGGGTTCTACCAGGGTCAGTCTCAGGATCGGTGCTGTTTCTGTTATTTGTGAACGACATGACGGAAGGAATAGACTCCTAAGTGTCCCTGTTTGCAGATGATGTGAAGTTGATGAGAAGAATTCAATCGGACGAGGACCAGGCAGAACTACAAAGGGATATGGACAGGCTGCAGGACTGGTCCAGCAACTAGCTCCTGGAGTTCAACCCCATCAAGTGCAAAATCATGAAGTTTGGGAAGGGCAAAGAAGACCGCAGATGGAGTACAGTCTAGGGGGCCAGAGACTACAAACCTCACTCAAGGAAAAGGATCTTGGGGTGAGTATAACATCAGGCACATCTGAGGCGTACACCAACCAAATAACGGCTGCATCATATGGGCGCCTAGGAAACCTAAGAACAGCATTCCGACATCTTAATAAGGAATCGTTCAGGACCCTGTACACTGTGTACGTTAGGCCCATATTAGAGTATTCAGCACCAGTTTGAAACCCACACCTAGCCTAGCACGCAAGGAAACTAGAGAAAGTGCAAAGGTTTGCAACAAGACTAGTCCCAGAGCTAAGGGGTATGTCCTACGAGGAGAGGTTAAGGAAAATCGACCTGACGACACTGGAAGACAGGAGAGATAGAGGGGATATGATAACGACATATAAAATACTGAGAGGAATCGACAAGGTGGACAGAGACAGAATGTTCCAGAGATGGGACACAGCAACAAGGGATCACAGTTGGAAGTTGAAGACTCAGATGAATCACAGGGATGTTAGGAAGTATTTCTTTAGTCACAGAGTTGGGTATGTGGTGACCACCAATCACAGGATGGGTATGTGGTGACCACCAATCACAGGATGGGTATGTGGTGACCACCAATCACAGGATGGGTATGTGGTGACCACCAATCACAGGATGGGTATGTGGTGACCACCAATCACAGGATGGGTATGTGGTGACCACCAATCACAGGATGGGTATGTGGTGACCACCAATCACAGGATGGGTATGTGGTGACCACCAATCACAGGATGGGTATGTGGTGACCACCAATCACAGGATGGGTATGTGGTGACTACTTTCCACTGGATGGAAATGTAAGGATGGTAATGTTACCACCTCTAGGATTATGGTAACACATGGAATGTGTATAACATGTACTACTAGGTTTTGGACACATGGTGTGGTACAACTGTTATAGGGGACACATGGTGTGGTACAACTGTCATGGTGACACATGGTGTGGTACAACTGTCATGGTGACACATGGTGTGGTACAACTGTTATGGTGACACATGGTGTGGTACAACTGTTATGGTGACACATGGTGTGGTACAACTGTCATGGTGACACATGGTGTGGTACAACTGTTATGGTGACACATGGTGTGGTACAACTGTTATGGTGACACATGGTGTGGTACAACTGTTATGGTGACACATGGTGTGGTGCAACTGTTATGGTGACACATGGTGTGGTACAACTGTTATGGTAACACATTGTGTGGTACAACTGTTATGGTGACACATGGTGTGGTGCAACTGTTATGGTGACACATGGTGTGGTACAACTGTCATGGTGACACATGGTGTGGTACAACTGTTATGGTGACACATGGTGTGGTACAACTGTTATGGTGACACATGGTGTGGTACAACTGTTATGGTGACACATGGTGTGGTACAACTGTTATAGTGACACATGGTGTGGTACAACTGTTATGGTGACACATGGTATGGTACAACTGTCATGGTGACACATGGTGTGGTACAACTGTTATGGTGACACATGGTGTGGTACAACTGTTATAGTGACACATGGTGTGGTACAACTGTTATGGTGACACATGGTGTGGTACAACTGTCATGGTGACACATGGTATGGTGCAACTGTTATGGTGACACATGGTGTGGTACAACTGTTATGGTGACACATGGTGTGGTGCAACTGTTATGGTGACACATGGTGTGGTACAACTGTTATGGTAACACATTGTGTGGTACAACTGTTATAGTGACACATGGTGTGGTGCAACTGTTATGGTGACACATGGTGTGGTGCAACTGTTATGGTGACACATGGTGTGGTGCATCTGTTATGGTAACACATGGTGTGGTGCAACTGTTATGGTGACACATAGTGTGGTGCAACTGTTAGGGTGACACATTGTGTGGTGCAACTGTTATGGTGACACATGGTGTGGTGCAACTGTTAGGGTGACACATGGTGTGGTGCAACTGTTATGGTGACATATTGTGTGGTGCAACTGTTATAGTGACACATTGTGTGGTGCTTCTGTTATGGTGACATATGGTGGTGTGGTGCAACTGTTATGGTGACACATTGTGTGGTGCTACTGTTATGGTGACACATTGTGTGGTGCTACTGTTATGGTGACACATTGTGTGGTGCTACTGTTATGGTGACATGTGGTGTGGTGCAACTGTTATGGTGACACATTGTGTGGTGCACCATGAGAGGTGCACACTGGTGCACCATGAGAGGTGAACACTGGTGCACCATGAGAGGTGCACACTGGTGCACCATGAGAGGTGCACACTGGTGCACCATGAGAGGTGCACACTGGTGCACCATGAGAGGTGCACACTGGTGCACCATGAGAGGTGCACACTGGTGCACCATGAGAGGTGCACACTGGTGCACCATGAGAGGTGCACACTGGTGCACCATGAGAGGTGCACACTGGTGCACAATGAGAGGTGCACACTGGTGCACCTGCTAGCCCTGACCACTCTCAACTTTCACAAGTCTTCCCTCGTCTCTTTCCACTTTAGAGGAAGCGTTGTGTCTTTATGTGGGTCAAGGGTTCTTGATCCAAGAAATCTGAGCTACCTTCCCCTTGCATCAACCCTAATTACCTGACGTTACCAGGACGCTCTCTGACACCAGTGTCTTTAATACTTGCTAAACAACATCAACAACAACAACAACAACAACAATAATAATAATAATAATAATAATAATAATAATAATAATAATAATAATAATAATAGCAATAATTAAAATACTACTACTACTACTACTACTACTACTACTACTACTACTAATAATAATAATAATAATAATTAATAATAATAATAATAATAATTAATAATAATAATAATAATAATAATAATAATAATAATAATAATAATAATAATAATAATAATAATAATAATAATAATAATAAGAAGAAGAAGAAGAAGAAGAAGAAGGCGAAACCAAGAAACGGTTGGGGTTTGAACGTATGGCAAGTGAGTGCTAAAACTCACAGGCCAGTGTGTTAAGCACTTGGCCAGGTGGCTATAATAAAATTCATCCAAGTAGGTTTATTTATGCACACCATAGGAAGGATAGCATGGGCCACCACTATGACTACAAATGCAAGTTTTTACAGACGACTCCTATACCGGCATTACTGTGGCAAGCTCTAGCTCAAGTCCTTACAAAGCCACCATCATGAGTCACGAAATCCCAATAATACGATTGCAAACAAACCAGGGAACGGGTGGGATTTGAATCCATGGCGAGTGAATTTTATGACATCTTTATTGGATACGTTGCCGTCTTGGGGCTTCATTTTGGGTGATCAAGGTCCCAGGATCAACATGTATCCAGTGCAGATGTTCTAAGTGTCCTTTCACCATTACATGACTATGTTAGGTGTTGCACTGTGTCAGACTCCAGTCTGACACAGTGGCGACACCAGAATACACTAACTATAACTGTACTGGTGAATCTCAGAGGACACAACGATTACGATATTAATCGGACATCGTATAATTTAAGGGTATAAAAGGCTCATGATTTCATGAATAAAGACCAAGTCATGGTGACTCAAAACAGAAAGCATATTTACCAGCACTCGCATCCCAAACATGGTTCTTGAAGGTCACAGAGCTCAGCAATACACGATGACTCACGCGACAGCAACATTCACAACGCACCTTCAACACTTATGCATTATTTCATTCAGCTGTTGCGGCAGCTTTCCAAACACGTTATTTATAGACCAACATACATGTCAGTTTATTGTTGTTCAGCTGGTGGCATCTCATTTCACGTCACAGTCAGTTCATAACATGTTGCAAGAGCATTTACCTTCGTGATTGAGAACAGAGAATAATCTGTACTGCAGAAGGTGACAGTGAAGGAGTTACAGTGACTGTACAATAAAAACTATAATCAAACCACACGAACGACGTGTGGGTGGCATCCTGGGGGGTAAGATTGAAGGGTCACAATGACTTTCTTGGCCTGTCCTGGGTGGCTAACCCTCCGGGGTTAAACATCCGTATAAAATGTTATCTGAGCACAGCAGCAGCTATGCTGGCGCTTAGTGACACACTTACGACTGTCTCAACCTATGCAATTATATTTAAAAGTTAGCTAGTCAGCGGCGCCTGGTCACCTCGTGTGCCCTTGGACAACGTTCCTGTGGACCACCAAAAAAGTCTCCATGGACCACCAGTAGACCTGTAGTGAACCACTGTACTATTGAATTCCACCCACCTGTGATGATACCTTCAACTGCTGCACCTCTCTTTAGGTTCCAGTTCCAAGTGTCCATCTTCCTGACTCTCTCTTTATTGATCAAGGCTAAGAGACTGGACAACTTGTATCAAGACTGGGGACTAATTACCTCATCTTTCCCCGTCTCCTGTATATAATCTTCATTGATGTGACAAAGCCAGTACTTGGTGAAACATGTACACAACAGTATTGCATATTATGAATACCATTAACGTTATGACAGACTTTTGAATTGTTGCAGTGTTGCTTCAAGGCTTGAGCCCCGGTGATACGTTTAAGGGTTTCTTTGTGAAGGCCTTCGACTTCAAGGGCAGTGCCATAGGCTCCTTCGTGAAGGCTCCCAAGACGATTGATTGTGATGGCAAGGCGGTGAGTAGCACAGCACAGGTCACATACATCTGCCACCATAGTTTTCTAGCTGTAAGATTCATGATGTATATTAATTATTTTTAATGAAATATACTGCAAATTAAGTGCATTAATTAGTCAGCGTCTTACTACTATCCTGTTGCTGTCTTATTGATGTCCTGTTTCTGTCTTGTTACTGTCCTGTTGTTGTCTTGTTACTGTCCTGCTGTTGTCTTGTTACTGTCTTGCTGTCGTCTTGTTACTGTCCTGCTGTTGTCTTGTTACTGTCCTGTTGCTGTCTTATTGTTGTTCTGTTGCTGTCTAGTTTCTGTCCTGTTGCTGTCTTGTTACTGTCCTGCTGTTGTCTTATTGCTGTCCTGTTGCTGTATTATTGCTGTCTTGTTTCTGTCTTGTTACCATCCTGTTGCTGTCTTATTGCTGTTCTATTTTTGCCTTGTTACTGTCCTGTTCCTGTCTTATTGCTGTCATGTTCCTGTCTTATTGCTGTCCTGTTTCTGTTTTGTTACTGTCCTGCTGCTGTTTTAGTGCTGTCCTGTTTCTGACTTGTTACTGTCCTGTTGCTGTCTTATTACTGACCTGCTGCTGTCTTGTTACTCTCCTGTTGCTGTCTTATTACTGCCCTGTTGCTGTCTTGTTACTGTCCTGTTGCTGTCTTATTACTGTCCTGCTGCTGTCTTGTTACTCTCCTGTTGCTGTCTTATTACTGCCCTGTTGCTGTCTTGTTACTGTCCTGTTGCTGTCTTATTACTGTCCTGTTGTTGTCTTATTACTGCACTGTTGTTGTCTTATTACTGTCCTATTGCTGTCTTATTACTGTCCTATTGCTGTCTTATTACTGTCCTGTTACTGTCTTATTAATGTCATGTTGCTGTCTTATTAATGTCCTGTTGCTGTCTTATTACTGTTCTCTTGCTGTCTTAATAATGTCCTGTTGCTGTCTTATTAATGTCATATTGCTTTCTTATTACTGTCCTGTTACTGTCTTATTACTGTCCTGTTGCTGTCTTATTACTGTCCTATTGCTGTCTTATTACTGTCCTGTTACTGTCTTATTACTGTCCTATTGCTGTCTTATTACTGTCCTGTTACTGTCTTATTCATGTCCTGTTGTTGTCTTATTACTGTCCTGTTACTGTCTTATTAATGTCCTGTTGTTGTCTAATTACTGCACTGTTGCTGCCTTATTACTGTCCTATTGCTGTTTTATTACTGTCCTGTTACTGTCTTATTAATGTCCTGTTGTTGTCTTATTACTGCCCTGTTGCTGTCTTATTACTGTCCTTTTGCTGTCTTATTACTGTCCTGTTGCTGTCTTATTATTGTCCTGTTGCTGTCTTATTACTGTCCTGTTGCTGTCTTATTATTGCACTGTTGCTACCTTATTACTGTCCTGTTGCTGTCTTATTATTGTCCTGTTGCTGTCTTATTATTGTCCTGTTGCTGTCTTATTATTGTCCTGTTGTCTTATTACTGTTCTGTTGCTGTCTTATTACTGTTTTGTTACTGTCTTATTAATGTCATGTTGCTGTTTTATTAATGTCCTGTTGCTGTCTTAATACTGTCCTGTTGCTGTTTTATTAATGTCATGTTGCTTTCTTATTACTGTCATGTTACTGTCTTATTACTGTCCTGTTGCTGTCTTATTAATGCCCTGTTTCTTTCTTATTACTGTCCTGTTGCGGTCTTATTAATGCCCTGTTGCTGTCTTATTATTGTCCTGTTGGTGTCTTATTAATGTCCTGTTGCTGTCTTATTAATGTCCTGTTGGTGTCTTATTACTGTCCTGTTGCTGTCTTATTAATTTCCTGTTGCTGTCTTATTACTGTCCTGTTGCTGTCTTATTAATGTCCGGTGGCTTTCTTATTAATGTCCTGTTGCTTTCTTATTACTTTCCTGTTGCTGTCTTATTACTGTCCTGTTACTGTCCTGTTGCTGTCTTATTACTGTCCTGTTGCTGTCTTATTACTGTCATGTTGCTGTCTTATTAATGGCCTGTTGCTATCTTATTACTGTCCTGTTGCTGTCTTATTACTGTCCTGTTGCTGTCTTATTACTGTCCTGTTGCTGTCTTAATAATGTCCTGTTGCTATCTTATTACTGTCCTGTTGCTGTCTTATTATTGTCCGTCGCTGTTTTATTTATGTCCTGTTGCTGTCTTATTCTTGTCTGTTGTTTTGTTTATACTGTCCTGTTGTTGTCTTTTACTGTCCTATTGCTGTCTTATTACTGTTGTTTATGTCTTATGTAGCTGTCCTGTTGCTGTCTTATTACTGTCCTGTTGCTGTCTTATTACTGTCCTGTTGCTGTCTTATTACTGTCCTGTTGTTGTCTTATTACTGTCCTGTTGCTGTCTTATTACTGTCCTGTTGCTGTCTTATTACTGTCCTGTTGTTGTCTTATTACTGTCCTGTTGTTGTCTTATTACTGTCCTGTTGTTTCTTATTACTGTCCTGTTGTGTCTGTCCTGTTTTTCTTCTGTTGTGTCTTATTCTGTCCTTTGTTGTCTTATTACTGTCCTTTGTCTATTCGTCCTGTTGCTGTTATACTGTCCTGTTGTGTCTTATTCTGTCCTTTTCCTGCTTATTGTCTTTGTGCTTATTACTGTCCTGTTGCTGTCTTATTACTGTCCTGTTGCTGTCTTATTACTGTCCTGTTGTGTCTTATTACTGTCCTGTTGTTGTCTTATTACTTCCTGTTGCTTCTTATTTCTGTCCTGTTGTTGTCTTATTACTGTCCTGTTGTTGTCTTATTACTGTCCTGTTGCTGTCTTATTACTGTCCTGTTGCTGTCTTATTACTGTCCTGTTGTTGTCTTATTACTGTCCTGTTGATGTCTTATTACTGTCCTGTTGTGTCTTTTGACTGTCCTGTTGTTGTCTTATTACTGTCCTGTTGCTGTCTTATTACTGTCCTGTTGTGTCTTATTACTCTCCTGTTGTGTCTTATTACTCTCCTGTTGTTGTCTTATTACTGTCCTGTTGTTATCTTATTCTCTCCTGTTGTTGTCTTATTACTGTCCTGTTGTTGTCTTATTACTGTCCTGTTGTTGTCTTATTCTGTCCTGTTGTTGTCTTATTACTGCCTGTTGTGTCTTGATTACTTCCTGTTGCTGTCTTATTACGTCTGTTCTTATTCTGTCCTGTTGCTGTCTTATTACTGTCCTGTTGCTGTCTTATTACTGTCCTGTTGTTGTCTTATTACTGTCCTGTTGCTGTCTTATTACTGTCCTGTTGTTTTCTTATTACTGTCCTGTTGTTGTCTTATTACTGTCCTGTTGCTGTCTTATTACTGTCCTGTTGTTGTCTTATTACTGTCCTGTTGCTGTCTTATTACTGTCCTGTTGCTGTCTTATTACTGTCCTGTTGTTGTCTTATTACTGTCCTGTTGTGTCTTTTCTCTTTGTTTTTACTCCTGTTTTGTTTTTCTGTCTGTTCTTTATTACTGTCTGTTGTTGTCTTATTACTGTCCTGTTGTTGCTTATTACTTTTTCCTTTTACTGTCCTGTTGCTCTTATTTGTCTTTGTTGTCTTCATTATGCCTGTTTCTTTTTTGTCCTGTTGTTGTCTTTTGTCTTTTTGCTGTCTTATTCTGTTTGCTTTATGTCCTGTTGCGTTCTTTTACTTCCTGTTGTGTTTTCTTCCTGTTGTGTCTTATTGCTTCCTGTTGTGCTTTTGTTCCTGTTGCTGTCTTTTTGCCTGTTTTGTTTTTCTGTCCTGTTGTCTTATTACTGTCCTGTTGTTGTCTTATTACTGTCCTATTGCTGTCTTATTACTGTCCTGTTGTTGTCTTATTACTGTCCTGTTGTTGTCTTATTACTGTCCTATTGCTGTCTTATTACTGTCCTGTTGCTGTCTTATTACTCTCCTGTTGTTGTCTTATTACTCTCCTGTTGTTGTCTTATTACTGTCCTGTTGTTATCTTATTACTCTCATGTTGTTGTCTTATTACTGTCCTGTTGCTGTCTTATTACTTTCCTGTTGTTGTCTTATTACTGTCCTGTTGCTGTCTTATTACTGTCCTGTTGTTATCTTATTACTCTCCTGTTGTTTTCTTATTACTGTCCTGTTGTTGTCTTATTACTCTCCTGTTGGTGTCTTATTACTCTCCTGTTGTTGTCTTATTACTGTCCTGTTGTTGTTGGTTCTGAAATTGTGTTAGCAATATCCTTAAATAGTAGGAGGAGAGGTCAGGTGCCAGGAGAGGTCAGGTGCCAGGAGTAGTTAGGTGCTATCATAGGTGAGGTGCTAGGATAGGTCAGGTGCTAGGATAGGTCAGGTGCTAGGAGAGGTCATGTGCTAGGAGAGGTCATATGCTATTAGAGGTCAAGTGCTAGGTGTGGTTAAGTGCTTGGAGAGGTCAGATGCTCGGAGAGGTTAGGTGCTAACAGAGGTCAGGTGCTAGGTGAGGTCAGATGCAAGGAGAGGTTAGGTGTTATCAAAGGAGTATTTTATTAAAAAATTCCTGATTGTGATTTGTTATGACAGTCTGGTGGGCACCACGCTGACCCGACGCTGAAGGAGTCAGTAGCACTGACCTGGGCTCCACCTCGGGGCTACACAGGGAACGTTACCTTCATGTGAGTACCCACGAAATATTATTCATGTTAAATACTGAAGAACATTATGTGGTTTACATAAGAACATAAAAAAGGAGGAACACTGCAGCAGGCCTACTGGCCTATACTAGGCAGGTCCTTATCAAACACAAACCCAGTAGCAAAAATGTTAGCCCATCCCATTTTCATAGCTACTCAATTAATAAACTTTGATACCTCATGTGTAAGTGCCACCCAAGTTCAATCACTCTCACCCATGTATTTATAGAGCTTTAAAGTGTATATAAAACTTATAGTATTTGGTGTTTGTCAAAAAATATTTTGAAGAATTTTGCAGTAGAAATGATCTGAGGTGACCAGATTAAGGAGTTATGAACGTTGATCGATGAAAGTGAGAAATGAATGATAGGCAGAGACGTGTGTATGTCAGTTTCGGCCTCAGACCATCTTCAGAACGGGTCTCTAACTCAATCCCAGACCATCTTCAGTAGATGGAGTCTCTGAGGCCTCAGATCTTACTGTCATCTTTATTTACTCTCAGATTAAATGTCCTGCACTGGTTCCTGTTTACCTTCTCTCCGCACTGATCCTTCTCTGTGTCATAGTCTTGAAGCACAGATAAAGACCACCGTCACTCTTAACCGTGTTTACTTCCTCAGTCCCATTTAATCATTTCTCGAAGCTTGTTTTTTATCAAAGACTTTATTTAGTTGTATTATCCACTAAAAAAATTTAATTTGTTAATCGTCAAAGTGACGACAAACACAATGTTCACAAGACAGGGCCCGTGGGAGGGGGAGGGTGAGAGCAAGAAAACCCTCGCTGAACTTATATTATGGAAGAGAGAGTGTATATGATTTACATTATTCTAATTTTAATTGACATTTTTTTGTTGTTCCAGGGCCACTGTGGTACAGTCTCAGAAGGTATTCTGGATCAACGTTAAATCTAATAACGTTGTTGTCAACTGAGGGTCTCATTGTTGTTATTCATCTCCTTAAGAATGTTATCATCTTAAGAATGTTATCATCTTAAGAATGTTATCATCTTAAGAATGTTATCATCGTCTTAAGAATTTTATCATCGTCTTATGAATGTTATCATCGTCTTAAGAATGCTATCATCTTCTTAAGAATGGTATCATTTTCTTAAGAATGTTATCATCTTAAGAATGTTATCTTCTTAAGAATGTTATCATCTTCTTAAGAATGTTATCATCTTCTTAAGAATGTTATCATCTTCTTAAGAATGTTATCATCTTAAGAATGTTATAATCTTCTTAAGAATGTTATCATCTTCTTAAGAATGTTATCATCTATCCTCAAACAATAACAATACAATATTCCAGTTTTCAGTTATGTCTTCTAAATTTATTTAAAAACTATTGTATTCATTCCGTAATTTATCTGCAAATAAAATGATAAACCTCGAACTCGTCTTAAAAACCAACCTATTTAAAGAAACTAACGCAACTGTAGAAGAAAAAGACGACTTACTGGCATTAGATCATGCACAACCCTCAGCTTCAACAAACATGAAACTCTGTTCTCCAGATGATGGGTTTTCAACCCTGAAGGCGGGAACGACACTGTTATCGTATTGTAACGGTAATGGTAAAGAGACAATGCCAAAGGTTTATTTCAGCATGATACAATGTATGTACAAAGGCGGTGACATTTGGTTGTGCAGGCAGAAAGCCCATAGCTGGTACAACACGGCTTTCACCTTACTAACTCATCTGATTGCGGTACATATAATAATAATAAAGATAATAATAATAATAATAATAATAATAATAATAATAATAATAATAATAATAATAATATATTTATTACAAGTACATGTACAAGGTATACAGGCCTAGCTGACATCAATGACATACTACTGTATAGAAAGCCGCTTGTTATGCTGAGCATTTTGGGCAAATTAGGTCAGTTTTGTCCCAGAATGCGACCCACACCAGTCGATTAACACCCAGGGAGGAGAGGAGAGTTCCCAGGAGTAGAGAGTTTAGGAGAGAAGAAAGTCCGTTTATCACGTGAGAAGACAGAGTCTATGAAATGGGAAGGAGCCCCATCGTCAGGTCAGTACCTAGGTTCAACCATTCATAATGTGGATCTGGCAGTTGTTAAGGTGACGTGGTTACCAGGCACGTTGTCACCATTGCCATTTTCATTCTGTGCTGGTTGCTGCACGGTTGTCTCTTGTCTCTTGGCTGCTGTTTTGCCTTGACGTACCGTGATGTGCAGTAATACCTATTTTGTTGTACATAGTATATATATTGTACATACTTCTGTTTATACTTGGTGAAGGAAAATACAATTCAAAGTTTTCTGCTGTGTTTATTTTGCTCCAAGCTCCATTTTACGACCAGGTTAACAGGCCTTGAGAACCTGAGTTTGTAATATATATATATATATATATATATATATATATATATATATATATATATATATATATATATATATATATATATATATATATATATATATATATATATATATATATATATATATATATATATATATATATATATATATATATATGTCCGTAGCTCTGTTGGGAGCGCACTCAACTTACACAATGAGGTCCGTGGTTCGATCCCGGTATGGGTGGAAACATGGGGAGGGCGTGTTTCCTTAAGACACCTGCTATATTGACTGATATGGGGCGCATCCTAAAGACAAAATTAACTTAAATATCCATGGGGAAGTGGAACAGAATTCTTCCTCCGTAAGCCATGCGTGTCGTAAGAGGCGACTAAAATGCCAGAAGCAAGGGGCTAGTAACCCTTCTCCTGTATATATTACTAAATGTAAAAGGAGAAACTTTCGTTTTTCCTTTTGGGCAACCCCGCTTCGGTGGGAAACGGCCGACGTGTTGAAAGAAAGAAAGATATATATATATATATATATATATATATATATATATATATATATATATATATATATATATATATATATATATATATATATATATATATAATATATATATATATATATATGCACAACAACCTCTGTGAAAAGAATAGTGAACTTCCAAAGGCTTTCATAATTTCTCATATGTGGAAAATATTTGGATTTCTTCCAGAAGCAATCTGAATATTCCATATCCCCTACCACTCAATTTTTTATTGTTTTTATCAATAGGCATATTTTATTACATAATATGGTACACAAGACTTAAAGGACACACTGTTGGTACAAAGATGGAATATACAGAACATGATTTTGAGGGCTACATTTAAAGTACACATTGCTACGTGTTTATCACAGATTACAATGTGAAAATCTCATCCAGCTCCTCAGAGCTGGGGCGAGTACCCAAGATACAGCAGGCATTACTCCTCTGAACCGCCGCACTGAGTCGCTGGAACAGAAAACTAGCTGCCCTTGGATCCCTTGATGAGGCTTTTGCATAGCTCCTTAGGGATCTTAGAAGTATTCTTTCCCAATGGGTCAAGGGTCTCCGAGCCTATACATGGAGTTTACCTGGAGACAGTTCCAGGGGTCAACGCCCCCGCGACCCGGTCTGTGACCAGGCCTCATGGTGAATCAGAGCCTGGTCAACCAGGCTGTTACTGCTGGCCGCACGCAGTCCGACGTACGAACCACAGCCCGGCTGGTCAGGTACTGACTTTAGGTGCCTGTCCAGTGCCTGCTTCAAGACAGCCAGGGGTCTATTCGTAATCAACCTTATGTACGCTGGGAGGCAGTTGAACAGTCTTGGGCCCCTGAAACTTATTGTGTTGTCTCTCAACGTGCTAGTGGCAGCCCTGCTTTTCATTGGGGGGATGTTGCATCGTCTGCCGAGTCTTTTGCTTTCGTAGGGAGTGACACTCGTGTGCAAGTTTGCTACTAATCCTCTAGGATTTTCCAAGTGTATATAATAATGTATCTCTCCCTCCTGCATTCTAGGGAGTACAGGTTTAGGAACTTCAAGCGTTCTCAGTAATTGAGGTGGTTTATCACAGTTATGAGTGCCGTGAAGGTTCTCTGCACATTTTCTAGTTCAGCAATTTCACCTGCCTTGAAAGGTGCAGTTAGTGTGAAGCAATATTACAGCCTAGATAGAACAAGCGACCTGAAAAGTGTCATCATATGCTTGGCATCCCTGGTTTTGAAGGTTCTCATTATCCATCCTGTTATTTTTCTAGCAGATGCGATTGCTACAGTGCTATGGTCCTTGAAGGTGAAATCCTCTGACATGATCACTCCCAGGTCTTTGACATTAGTTTTTCGCTCTATTGTGTGGTTGGAATTTGTTTTATACTCCGATGAAATTTTAATTTCCTCACGTTTTCCATATCGGAGTAATTGAAATTTATCATCATTGAACTTCATATTGTTTTCTGCAGCCCATTTAAAGATTTGGTTGATGTCTGCTTGGAGTCTTGCAGTGTCTTCAATGGTGGACACTGTCATGAAGATTCGGGTGTCATCTGCAAAGGAAGACACGGCACTGTGGCTTATATCCCTGTCTATGTCCGATATGAGGATGAGGAACAAGATGGGAACGAGTACTGTGCCTTGTGGAACAGAGCTTTTCACCGTAGCCGCCTCAGATTTTACTTTGTTGACTACTACTCTTTGTGTTCTATTTGTTAAGAAATTATAGATCCATCTGCCAACTTTTCCTGTTATTTCTTTATCACGCATTTTGTGTGCTATTACATCATGGTCACACTTGTCAAAGGCTATGTATATAACATCTGAATTCTGTTTGTCTTCTAGAGCATCCAGGACCTTGTCGTAGTGGTCCTGTAGTTGGGACAGACAGGAGCGACCTGCTCTAAACCAATGCTGCCCTGACTTGTGTGTTTGATGGGTATCTAGATGAGTGGCGATCTTGCTTCTTAGAACCCTTCAAGATTTTTATGATATGGGATGTTAGCACTATTGGTCTGTAGTTTTTTGCCAATGCTTTACTGCCCCCTTTGTGGAGTGGGGCTATGTCTGTTTTTTTAGTAACTGCGGGACGACCCTAGTGTCCATGCTCCCTCTCCATAGGATGTTAAAGGCATGTGATAGGGGCTTCTTGCAGTTCTTGATGAACACGGAGTTCCATGAGTCTGGGCCTGGGGAGGAGTGCATGGGCATGTCATTTATCGCCTTTTCGAAGTCATCTGGCATCAGGATAATGTCAGATAGGTTTGCGTCTACCAAGTTCTGTGTCACTCTCATAAAAAATTAATTTAGGTCTTCGACTTTCGGTCTGGTTAGTGGCTCGCTAAAAACTGAGTCATATTGGGACTTTAGTAGCTCACTCATTTCCTTGCTGTCATCTGTGTAGGACCCATCCCGTTTAAGTAGGGGCCCAATACTGGATGTTCTTTTCGACTTTGATTTGGCATAAGAAAAGAAATACTTTGGGTTTCTTTCAATTTTATTTATGGCTTTAAGTTCTTCCCGCGTTTCTTGATTCCTGTAAGATTCTTTTAGTTTTAGTTCGATGCTTACTATTTCTCTGACCAGTGTCTCCCTACGTATTTCAGATATATTGGCCTCTTGTAGCCGCTCTGTTATTCTTTGCCTTCGCCTGTATAGGGAGCGCCTCTCTCTTTCTACTTTACATCTTCTCCTCCTTTTCCTTAAGGGAATTTGTCTTGAGCTAACCTCAAGTGCCACAGAGTTAATTTGTTCTAGACATTGGTTAGGATCTGAGATGCTTAGGCTATCTTCCCAGTTTATATCATTTAGGACTTGGTTTACTTGGTCCCACCTTATGTTTTTGTTATTGGAGTTGAATTTGGTGAAGGCTCCATCGTGACTGATCACATTTTGTCGGTCTGGGGCCCCCCGCATACATGTCTGGACCTCTATTATATTGTGATCTGAGTATATTGTTTTTGATATGATGACATTTCGTATCAGATCATCACTGTTAGTGAAGATGAGGTCCAGCGTATTCTCCCATCTTGTAGGCTCTATTATTTGCTGGTTTAAGGTGAATTTGGTGCAGAGATTTAAAAGCTCGTGTGTGTGCGAGTTTTCATCTGAGCTTCTTCCTGGTGTTATCTCTGCTACAACATTATTTGCAATATTCCTCCATTTTAGGTGCCTTAGGTTGAAGTCCCCCAGGAGCAAGATGTTGGGGGCAGGAGTTGGAAGGTTTTCCAGACAGTGGTCAATTTTCAGAAGCTGTTCCTGGAATTATTGGGACGTTGCATCCGGAGGCTTGTAGACAACCACGATGACCAGGTTTTGATTCTCGATCTTTACTGCTAAAACTTCAACTTCATCATTTGAGGCATTTAGTAGTTCCCAGCATATAAGTGACTCTGTGATATACAGGCCAACCCCCGTCCTCCCTTTTGCCTGTTCACTCTGTATAGGTTGTAGACTGGGATCCATATTTATATATATTATGTGGGTCTCTGTGAAAGCCACAAACATTGCATTTGACTCTGTAAGCAGTCCACGGGTGTAAGGTATTTTGTTGTTCGTCGCTGGCTTGAGACTCTGTATATTTGCAAAGATGAATGTCGTCGGATTGGTGGTACTGGGAACAAAAATATAATAATGATCAAGTTCACTGTATTTTCTAGACTTTTGAGACTTCATGAAGCTTTCAGCTGCCCTCCTTCCTCCCTGGTGTATTGAAGATAGGTATCAGCCAATGTGGACACACATGTGTAGTCCTACACCAGCTGCTTGCCGTCTGCCCAGATTTGAAGGGTGATACCATCTGGACACTTTTGGTTGTCATCAGATCTGTATAGTTGTGCTGGCTCCCTTCTTGCTAGGCATCTGGCTGTTGTGAGGCTCCTTTTGATGATGTTATTAATCTCTTCATGCCTTGCAATCTTTCCCTCGGATCTACGGCAAACAAAACCATGGTACCTGAATCGATCTGCCGATTCACTGCCGCAAATACACCTGTGTTTGGTGAGAACAGGGGCAGCAAAGCGAAGGGCAATGCCAATGTGGATGGTCTGTGGGTCGAGACATGTGGCAAAGGAAGAGTTGGGAACTGCCAACAGGAAGTCCCCGACCTGTGGACCTCTCACTGCTAAGAGGCGGGCTTCATTCTTCCCCAACACACTGAAGTATTGTTGAGGCTATATTTTCCACTATTGGACCATCCCAGTGTGACTATTTGTAGTTGTTAGGGGAAAGCCCAGTGTGACTGTAGTTGTTGGGGAAGGGGAGAAGGTGTGGTTTCGGAGCAAATTAGATTATACTTTTGGTCATGAACTCCAATATTATCCCTAAGGTGTTCAGTTAGAATCGCTGCTACAAGTTCACTGGATGCAACACATGAGGACAGGAAACCAGGTGTTCAATCTGTGATGCCTTACAGGCATCAATACCTCCGAGTCTGACTGGAAGTGTAGCTTGGTCCCACTGTCCATCTTCTAAAGTAAGGTTAAGTAATTTCGTAAAAATATGCCTCAGGATACTGTCGTATTTTGCAGTATAGGATTATCGTATGAAGGTGCACATATTAGGAAATATGTTAACCCAGGAAGATACAAGGCATTGTGGATGTCAAGATTGCTTATTCGTTGTTCCATCCTCCTCAACTTGTCCAGTTTCTTCCTGAGAATTGAGTCAATGGCATCAGTTCCCAGAGGTGATCCAAGCAAGACGTTATTTGTAGGGGCAATGACTGATGCTCCTGGTAGTCTTGATCTCACTGCGTCGATCACTTGCTGATTGACTGAGATGATTTCACATTTGGATGGAGTAAGGAGACCCATTTCTTGTCCCTGTGTCATCACCTGTGTTAGATAATCTAGAAGGGACTCTTTTATACCCGTCAGTGTGCCATCATCCAGGAACCAAATGTTTAGCTAACTGGTGAGCCTGACAGTGATTTCCCTAACTGCTATATGGAAGAGAAATGGTGCGGGAGGATCCCCTTGCTGAACACCCTCTGATGACATGATTTCATGCTCTCCAAACAGTAGCATTGATTCCTTGCTATATCCAGCCGAAACAAAAGGGAAGAGACCAGGGAAATGTTCTTGTACAGCTGCTAATACAACGTCTCTTCTCAGGAGATTAAATGCATTCTTGAAATCTAATTTTACCACTGCATTGTCCTCAGGCAGGTTGTTGATATACGCCCTTGTTGCATGAACCCCCGCTTTGCTTCCTTGAGGGATCCCAAAGCCAAGCTGGTTTGGTTGAAGCATTATGGCCGCCTCTGTGTGAATGCTTTGGACAGCAGCTTTGAAAACTAAGTGGTATACCTGGAGAGGGTTTTGGGGATCAACGCCCCCGCAGTCCGGTCTGTGACCAGGCCTCGTGGAGTGTGTTGCCCATGGCAATTGGCTTAATTCCTCAATCCTTTTTAAGGGCACAAAGTAATGCACCAAAAAAGGAAGGTTTAATTGAGACATTCACCTCCCAGCTCTTGAACGGGATAGTTGAGCTGCGCCTGTCTTCTGGTGGTGACTTAGCAAGGCAGCAAATTTTCTTCAAAATGGCGATTGGGAGCTGGCGACGTATAAACACTATATGTGTGGAAGTCCAAAAAGGTGCTGTATACCCATCCAACGCTGCGGTGATGTTACCTGCCATCCTATGAGACGCATGCAGCATAGGTAATGATGAGTTATACGGCATTGCGTTGAACAGGGCTTCAAGAATATTTGTGAAGTTTGTGTCGATGAGTGTGTACGAGAGGACTGTGGACCGGTATCAGGAAGAATGTGTGACGATCAACTCAGGCCTAGAGGTATGCTTGAAGGACGCCTCAAGGTACTATTCATGGATAAGGATCTGAAATGTGCCATTCGAGGCAGATGACGCTGTTATTCAGGACGTCTTCCAAGAGTATGGAGTCATTCATACGGCATCGGTGGGACGGTGGACTGAGAGCCCTGATTGCCTGAAGGGTCATTTACCCTCAAGATGATGTTGCGGCAGCCTAACCCTGTCGTACGGGGTTATGGAAGCCTTCCAAACACAGGAATACATTACGTATGCTGGGCAAAGAAGGACTTGCAGGATCTGTGGCTCTTATGAGCATGTGGCGGCAGTGTGTGACAGGAGGCATGATCAACGTCCAGTGAGTTGAGATGTGGTGAAGGTTACGGATTTAGAGAAGAATGTGGAGGCCGGGGAAGTGGGTGTGGCCCCGAAGGGAAGGTGGAGCGACATGGTGGATGGTATAGGGGAGTCGTGCCTGACTCTGCCTGATGTGTTCCAAGGCCCAGAGGTCATGGGATCTGGGGAACAGGATGTCGCTGGGACATTGAATATGGAATTGGATGAGCCTCTCCTGGAAGTACTGAGGGGGCTGCTTGACAGTCCTCATGGGAAGGTCCCTGTGGTTGATAGAAAGCTTGTGGAAGGGGAAATAGTAGGTATAGGGGGAGATGAGGGCACTAGCCCTGTGCAGGCCACTTTGGCAGTGAAGAAGGTGGAGGTGGTTGTACACAAGGAAGATGTCGCTGCAAACATAGACGTGGCAGGGGAATCACGCAAAAGGTCGGTGGGGGCGTTGGACAATGACGTCCTCACACCGGCTCAAAGGTCATGTAAGGCATGGGTGGATGTGGTACGCCGGGGTGAAGGGGGGTGAAGGGGATGGAGGGGCAAGGGATGCAGGGTAACAGTAAGGAGGTAGGACCACAGAAGGATGTCGTGCAGAGGACTCAGAGATCCAAAGGAAAGCCCCCATTGCAGTTTTTAGGTGTCTAACCATTAATGTTAATGGCCTTCAGGCTGAAGTCAAGAGAAAATGGGTAGAGGTGACAATGCAACGTTATGAAGTGGATGTGGGTATTATGCAAGAACATAATTATAGGTGTGGCCGTGACCTGGTAATGAATGGTTATCGGGTGTTTGCGGGGAGTTCGGGTAGATTAAAGGAAGGAGTAGCGGTACTGATGAAGGAGACAAGCCCATTTAAGTTATTGGCATGGGAGGAGGGGGGAGGGTGGTGTGGGTCGATAAGGTGTGGGGGGAGGTTCGGGTGTGTTTTTTGGGGGTGTATTTACCGGCGGAAAATAATAAGAAAATAAAGGAGGATTTTGTTAAGGAGGTTTTAGTATATCATATGAGGGGCTTGCCGGCAGTAACATTCATTGGTGGAGACTGGAATAGCATGATTCGGAGGAAGGATATAGAAGTAAGGGGCCGGGTTGTGTTTTGAGTGTTCTGAGGGACGTTATGGGGAATGTGGGGGTGGTGGACGTGGTGCGGGGTGACGGGTGGAAAGTGGAGCACACCTTTGTTAGTAGAGGGTTGGATCGGGTATATGTAACGAGGGATGTGATGGTGGGGAGAGTACTGACATTAGATGTGGGATTTTCGGACCATAGGGGAGTGGGAGGGCATAATAAAGAGGTACGGGAGTTATTGGAAGCTTAATGTGCGTTTACTAATGGGGGAGGAGGAGAGGGGTAGATTTGCAGAGTGGTGGGAAGCTTTATTGGCAAGGGGAAAAAATGGTTGGGATATTGTGCAGTGGTGGGAAGAATATGCAAAACCAAGTATTAGGGAATATTATAAGGTAAGGGGTAGATAGAAAAATCAGTGGAGGTTTGGGTTGCAGAAGTATTTGGAGGGGCAGTTGAGTAATTGTTATGAAGGGGGGGGCTTACCCAGTGGTAGAGATAGAGGGGTTGAAGGGAAGGTTGAGGGACTTGCAGAATGATAGGTTTGATGCGGTAAGGGTGATAGGCCGTCGGCTTGCGTTTTAAGGCAGTTTCGGAAGTGGCAGAGGGGAATGACTGTGATGGGTTTGGAGGTGTGTGATGGTATGGATGGGTATGTGAAAGGGCAGATGCTGGAGACGACAGAAGGAATGAGCAACTCTGTTGATAAGTGGTTTGGATGTTATTTGGAAAAGGGGGAGCAGGGGGCAAGGAGGGTCGGATCCTGTAGGAGGGTATTTTGCAGGTGTTGGGGAGAGAGGAGAGGGAGGAAATGGGGGGAAGGATCAGTGAAGATGAAGTGTGGATTGCGGTGCAGAGTATGAGTAGGAGGAAGGCTCCGGAAGTGGATGGCATACCGACTGATTTTTATGTAATGAATTGGATGGCGGTGAAAGAATGTATGGTCATGCTGTTTAATCGTATGAAAGACTTAGGGATGATTGGGGAAACACAGTGCATGGGGGTGGTAGTATTAGTGCAAAAGGGGGAGAAAGGGGTGATGATTAGGGATTATAGAGTGCTGTCAATGATGTGTGTGGACTCTAAAATATTTGCCAAAGTGTTGGGGAACAGGATAAAGAGGGTGATTGGGAGTGTTATTGAACAGGGGCAATGTATAGGGGGCATGGGAGGATTAGGGACTTCATAGAGGGTTGAAGGGGTGAGGGGGGTCCTGGGCTTGGATTGGAAAGCGGCATACGACAGTGTAGAGAGATATATGTTGTGGGCGATAATGAGGAAGCAGGGGTTTGGGGAGGAGATAGTGGGATGGATGGAAACGTTGCATAAGGAAGCAATAGTGAGAGTGCAAGTGAATAGTAGAGTGGGTGAAGTGGTAAGAATGGAAAAGGGTTTGTGGCAGGGGTGCCCTTTGTCACATATCCTGTTTGCTTGCTTGCAGAATCCGTTTTACAGATTGATTACTGAGGGGGTGGGGGAGGGGGGAGGTGGGCAGGGTTGTGAAACAGGTATTGTAGGTTATGTGGATAATACAACTGTCTTGGTGGGAGGGGAAGAGGGGCTCAGGAATGTGGGTAGGATTATCCACATTTTTGGGAAAGTGATGGGGATGTCTGTGAATGGTGCTAAATCCAAATTGTTAGAGGTGGGCACGTGGGTGGGGGTGGGTTGGGGCAAGGAACGGGTGGCCTGTTGTGAGGCAGTTAAAGATATGTTGGGTGGTATATATGGCTGATACTCATGAGGCTAAGCGGGTGAATTCCGCAGGGGTTGTGGGGGGTGCGATTCGTAGGATGGGGTTTGGAGACCCGGGGCCATAACGTTGCAGCAGAGGGTGATTGTAGTGAACATGCTCGTGTACAGTAAGTTTTGGCATGTGGCTGCAGTGTATCCGTTGTTGCAGGAGGATGTGAGGAGTGCAACGGAGGGTATTGAGATATGTGTGGGGTACAGAAGGCCATGGTTGAGGAAGGAAGTGGTAATGGAGAAGGTGGGGTTAGGGGATTTGGGGCTCATACCAATAGAAAACAGGCTGAAAAGTGTGTATGTAAAGCATTGTTACATGAGGTTGGGTGGGGTTAGGGGGAAAAGGGTGGGTGTAGTGATGGGAGATCTGCAAAGGTGGTGGGAGGGGAGGGAGCTGCAGGTGTGTGGAGATATGTTGAGGCATCTACTGGTTGTGAGGGAGCCCAAGGGGTTGAAGGCTAGTGTATTGGGGAGGGTGGGGGTTTGGGAAATAGTGGTAGGGGAGGCTTTTTATCAGGTGTATGACTGGAAGGGGATTTGGGAGGGGTTGCGTAGGCTTAAGGTAAGGGCGAGGGTTAGGGAACAGATGTTTAGGTTTTTACATGGGGTTGTAGCATCTCGGTCTGTTTTGTTTAGGATGGGGTTAGTGGTGGAACAGGGTTGTGGTAGGTGTGGGGAGGAGGAAACAGCCTATCATGCTGTGTATTTTTGCGAATATCTGGGTATGGTTAGGGTTTGGTTCGGGTGGGGGAGTGTTATGCATGGTGGGTGGGGGGATCTTGTTATTGAGGGTATTCAGCTTAGATATAGAGAAGGTGGGTGAGGAGGTAAGCAGACCTATTATGTATTTGGTTGTAGATTTTATATATGTTTCATGGGGAATGAGGGAGGCTAAGGAGGAGGTTAGGATACGTGCGTTAGCGGGAACTTTTTATAGGACAAAATGTAGAAATAGGGAAATTTATGGGGGAACTTGGGATGCAGTTTTTCCTGGTAGCTATAGGGAAATAACTGTAGGGAAGTTACTTAATGTGTGAAGGGGGATACTTTCAAGTGGGTTGGTCTTAGGGGGGTGGATTGGATGGAGGGTGCATATGGTATAGGAGTATGTGAGGTTGGTGTGAAAGGGGGGGTTGTGGGTGGTGGGCATTGCGGGGGCAAGATGGTGGACAGTTTTTGCTTTGATGGGTGATGAGGGACGTGGATGGATGGTGGACAAATGGGGGCGTGGAGATGACTTTACAGACATGTAGGTGGGCTTACGGAGACAAATTTTTTTTTCATGGTGGGAAGTGATGGGGCTTTTCTGGAGTCTGGATGGATATTCATATGCATTTGTGGATTGGCATATTGTGTAAATGCCTGGTCATTCATATAAGGCAGAATTTTTGTGTTGTATGGACGTGGTTATGGTCTTTGTATATGTGGTGTTATATATATGCCCTTTTGTACTATTTAAATGGGCGATTTTAATAGCCTTGAGTCTTTTGGATAATGTATATGATCTATGTATTTACGAACCTGTTATTCTTTTGTGAGGGCTTGTTTGTATGACGAGTCATGCTGGAAATATGTTTATAATTTTGCTTTTATATGAAATGTTCATGAGAGATGTGCGTTAATTCTCATATGTACAGTTATGTGTTGTATAAACAACAATTGTAATTTGTGGAAGTGTGATGGGACATGTGGTGGTTTTAAACATTAGGTAGGCTGTTGGTTTTGTGTATTGATATGGGATTTGATAGAAACACTCAGGTATTTTGAGTGTGTAATGATTGTATATGTTGGCCTGTTTTTGTTGTAAACGGAGTATAGCTTAACACGAATAATTGTGTACCTTCCGTCTCCTTATTACAAAAATGTATGTTTATTTTATTAGCGATTGTGATGGAAATCATTAAATGTTAGTGTGTTGTCATCTTCTGGGCAGGCGGGTTTGCTGAATGGGGGGGGGAGGGGGGGGACAAGTTTAATATAGTAATCAAAGAAACCTTGAAATTTGTAATGAAGTTGAATAATTTATGGGTGTTTAAAACATTTGAGTATTGTGACTTGGAATTGTAAGCAAATTATAGAGTATGGTTAAATTCCAGGGTGAAAGTGACGGAGGATCACTTTGGAACCTTGTTTTCGTGTTGTTGTGTTTGGGTGGAGTTGGTGGGTGGTTTAGGTTTTATCTTAGGTTTGTCAAGCCAAATTATAATGTGTCAGTTTTTACTTTACAGTAATTGGTTTTGTATAATTGTATTACCCTTATTAGTTTTAAGGTGTCATCTTGATATGTGTGGTTTGTACATATTTTTTTCTTTTAAATAAAATATCAAAAACAATAAGTGCATTGACCATTTTTTTTTAAATTCTGTGGGTCTTATTTCAGTGTAGCTCCCGGCAGAGCCAGACGGGAAAAATATAATTGCTTTGTAAACATCTGAGTCTTGCACCAACAGTGGTTCCACAGTGGGGACAGGGATGTTAGAACTATTGGTGCCCCTGGTTTCCCTGGCAAGGTGCGTTTAAAGGACCCTAATGGAAATAAGTCACTCTGACTTTTTTTAGGGTTATCCTAGGTTCTCTACACATATGCTGCTATGTATGTTAATATATGTAACTGTATTTGTGTATACCTGAATAAACTTACTTACTTTCTTTAATTGCTTGAGCAGTGTCAGCATCCCTGGGGGCAACTGTATCTTTGCTGATGATTTTCTTGATTGCCCCCACTGTGTTGCCCTCAGTTTTCTTGCTCACTTGGACTCTGACTTTTTCACTGTCCTTTGAATGAGTAGGAGGTCAGCCTCTCCCATTTTTGTATTGATGGGGAAGGCGAATTAGGTTGTCAGTTCTGGAAAAGACTTAAGGATTTAATGACCTTACCCCTTCTTTCCGGCACAGATAAGCAGACATTGCCAAAAAGTAGCAAGTTGTGCCATGCCTCGATGGTTGGTGGAGCATCGTTTACTTTTTTTCAAGAGGTTTTTGCAACACTGTGTGACCCTAGTGGGTTTAGCGCTTGGTTTTGATTATAATAATTTTCAAGAGGTTTGTGAGTTTCCCAGTTGAGTGTGGACGGGTTCTGGTAGCTGTTGCTTTAATTGCTTCTAAGATATTATCTGAGGAGATGAGGTTTGTTGGGTTGTGTTCAGGTGCCTGAAGTGGCTGTGAGTCATCACTTTCCATGGGATGACATCCAGAACCAGGGCAGATGCCATGTTTGTGGAGGAAACCATTAATGTTGAGGCCACGAACCTGTAAACACAATCGACACTTGCATACCTGGAGTTTACCTGGAGAGAATTCCAGGGGTCAACGCCCCTGCGGCCCGGTCTGTGACCGGGCGAAATTATTTACAAACATTGTCTCTCAGTCCACAACAGGATTCGAACCTACACACTCTGCATCAAACTACATAGTACTTACGCCACTCGGCGAGATCCTGGGATCTGGTCGAGTGGCGTAAGTACTATGTAGTTTGATGCAGAGTGTGTTAGCTTGAATCCTGCTGTGGACTGAGATAATAATATATATATATATATATATATATATATATATATATATATGCAAAAATCACAGTAAACAGGTGATATCAAAATATGAAGACACCACTATGAAAATAGAAGAATTAAGCGCTTTCGTGACTACTCACATTATCAAGGATAATGTGAGTAGTCCCGAAAGGCTTGAATTCTTCTATTTTTCATAGTGGTTGTCTTGCATATATATATATATATATATATATATATATATATATATATATATATATATATATATATATATATATATATATATATATATATATATATATATATATATATATATATATATATATATAATGTATTTATACATACATACAAAAAACGTATACATATGAAAAAGTGAACATACATGCACACATGAATAGGTTTTTAAAACTTATCGACTAAACAAAACTCGTAAAGTCATGCCATCTACTTCACCAGTCAGGGGAATTTTAAAACAAATTATAAGACTTAATGTAAACTTCTCGTCTATAAATACTGAGATGTATGCCCCGCTGTGTATATACGGTACTGCTTTAAAAAGGTCACTAAAATCGAAGGAATTACTTAGTAAAACAAAGGTATTATGTTAGTATTTTTCACAGTTTATATCTTCAGGGTGAATCCCGCCCACCAGTGACAATGTCTTCGTCTGCTGCACCTCCCTCATCTGACGAGACTATATAAACAACAATATTCATGCCTGTGCTTCAGTTCCTTCAAGACTACGGTGCTCTTCACCAACTCCAAGGCTGAGCGACTGATTACCTCGTCTTTCGTATATAGTTATACAATCTTCCCATTTTGTCCTTGAATTTGTATTGATAAAACCACCAAATGGCGTAACGTCTATAACAGTAATTCTTAACCTGGGTTCGATCGAACCCCAGGGGTTCGGTGAATTAGTCTCAGGGGTTCGGCGGAGGTGATGAATCGTATTTTTGCCTTGCGTGTGGAATTAGCCCTGTTTTTTGCAAGAGCACCAACATTGCCATGCTGATTGCTTCGAAAATTCTGAGTTCATTATCATTTTGGCGTACATGGCCGATATCTTCGATGTTCTCAATCATCTCAATCGACAGATGCAGGACGGTGGAGTCAACATCATCGAAGAGGAAGAAAACCTGAAGGGTTTTCAAAAAAATCTACCGTTATGGAAACAACGAACAGAGAATGATAACTTGGCAAACTTTGCCCTGCTGGACGACTGTGTAAGTAAGATCGAATACGTGTCTGGAATCGGAGACATTTCTGTACACGGGGAACTGAAGCAACCAATTGCCATGCACTTAGATGATCTCGCAAAGTCTCTCGACTGATACTTCCCCACCAGAGTCATGGCCAGCATGGGTGAGACAGCCGTTCACGTTCAGTGTTGCCACACCAGATGTCAATGATGAATACCTCGACGAAATCAATAAACTTCAGCAGAGCCAGATTCAACAACTCTTCAGAACAACAACGCTCTCAACGTTTTGGTGTCACCAAATCTTAGCGTAGCCTCTTATTGCTAAGAAAGCCCTTGAGATACTCACGCCGTTTATTACAACGTATCTTTGCGAGCGATCATTTTCCAGGATGGTAGACATCAAAACAAAGAAAAGGAACAGAACTGAACTTGTCTCTGAAAGGCAACAGCAAAAGTCAAATTGATTTGCAGTTTTGATTGAAATCATATTTTGAAGAAATCGTATTTTATTTTTCCAATTACTAAGGTTCGGTGAATGTAGGGATGAACCTTGCGGGGTTCAGTACCTGCAACAAGGTTAAGAACCACTGCTCTATGAAGATACCCAGATGCAACACAGTCGCAAACAGGCGATCTTAACAATGCAAAACAAGTCACATGGGGATGGAAATCTTTAGTTCCAGATCTTCAGCACTCATGCGTCGTCAGGAGGTATGCAATGTTGCAAGATAACACTAGATAGGAGGGGAAATTCTCTGAGGCAACAGTGGCGGCCTGCCATTGATACCTTCTGCTTTGCTGTCTTGCAACATTGCATAGCTCCCGAAGACGCATGAAAGTGCGAAAGATCTAGAGCTAAAGATTTCCCCCTGTGTCTTGTTCTGCAATGATACCCAGATGATGAACATGCGTCTAATTCTTCATCTTCACGGGAACATAAAGTAAACAACTTGTTTTTAAAAATTTTATTTTACAAATCTTCACAGAAAGTGAGTGACTATGAGGGTGGGGCGGCAGTGTTATTTTTTTTTTTCACCATTTCAATACTTGATGGACCACCATCCGCCCCTACCTCTTACGCTCCCCGTCTAGGTAATATTTACACGTATATACATGTTAAACATATGATGTACAACAATAGTGTATGCGTATATACTTTTACAAACAAGTAACTTGCATTACAATGTACAAGTCAAAAAAAAGGATAAACCTACACGTTTTGTCCACAAGTAACTTATGATGAAATTTTCGGAAAAGCGTTTTAAAAATTGTACATTTTAGAAAATGATGAGCATATTGTTCAATATATATAAATTGATAAAGCAGAGGAAAATAGTCGTTCCTTGCGAGTCAGTGGAGTGAGAGACTCCAGCAGCTGACTCATCTTCCTCGGTAGTTAGTTAGTCTGGTAGTTAGTTAGTCTGGTAGTTAGTCTGGTAGTTAGTTAGTCTGGTAGTTAGTTAGTCTGGTAGTTAGTTAGTCTGGTAGTTAGTTAGTCTGGTAGTTAGTTAGTCTGGTAGTTAATTAGTCTGGTAGTTAGTTAGTCTGGTAGTTAGTTATTCTGGTAGTTAGTCTGGTAGTTAGTTAGTCTGGTAGTTAGTTAGTCTGGTAGTTAATTAGTCTGGTAGTTAGTTAGTTTGGTAGTTAATTAGTCTGGTAGTTAGTTAGTCTGGTAGTTAGTTAGTCTGGTAGTTAGCTAGTCTGGTAGCTAGTTAGTCAGTTAGTTAGTCTGGTAGTTAGTTAGTCTGGTAGTTAGTTAGTCTGGTAGTTAGTTAGTCTGGTAGTTAGTTAGTCTGGTAGTTAATTAGTCTGGTAGTTAGTTAGTCTGGTAGTTAGTTAGTCTGGTAGTTAGCTAGTCTGGTAGCTAGTTAGTCTGGTAGTTAGTTTGTCTGGTAGTTAGTTAGTCTGTTAGTTAGTTAGTCTGGTAGTTAGGTAGTCTGGTAGTTAGTTAGTCTGGTAGTTAGCTAGTCTGGTAGCTAGTTAGTCTGGTAGTTAGTTTGTCTAGTAGTTAGTCTGTTAGTTAGTCTGGTAATTAGTTAGTCTGGTAGTTAGTTAGTCTGTTAGTAAGTTAGTCTGGTAGTTAGTTAGTCTGGTAGTTAGTTAGTCTGTTAGTTAGTTAGTCTGGTAGTTAGTCTGGTAGTTAGTTAGTCTGGTAGTTAGTTAGTCTGGTAGTTAGTTAGTCTGTTAGTTAGTTAGTCTGGTAGTTAGTCTGGTAGTTAGTTAGTCTGGTAGTTAGTTAGTCTGGTAGTTAGTTAGTCTGGTAGCTAGTTAGTCTGGTAGCTTCAAAGAATATCAACTGCATGAGGATTACTAAGCATACTAGTTACCTGTACACTAACATCAAGAAATCTTTAACAACTAAAACAGTGATTAAAGTACACTGTATATATACTGAGGGATGCATACCTCAGTATATATACTGAGGGATGCATACCTCAGTATATATACTGAGGGATGCATACCTCAGTATATATACCTTGTGTCTCAGAACTCAGTTTTAAAATAATGTAAGTAAAAGACACTTAAGCAGTATGTAAAACCTTTATTTACAGATGACGTGTAGCTTGGTTACTAAGCTTGTAGCTTGGTCACTAAGCTTTTAGCTTGGTCACTAAGCTTGTAGCTTGGTTACTAAGCTTGTAGCTTGGTCACTAAGCTTTTAGCTTGGTCACTAAGCTTGTAGCTTGGTCACTAAGCTTGTAGCTTGGTCACTAAGCTTGTAGCTTGGTCACTAAGCTTGTAGCTTGGTCACTAAGCTTTTAGCTTGGTCACTAAGCTTGTAGCTTGGACACTAAGCTTAATCAAATCTTATTCGCAATCCTTAGATATGAATTATATAGAGTAGCAGTGCAAGTGAATTAAGAGTATAAAGTGATCATTGAAGATTACTTCACCGTGACACACGTACACCGTGACACACGTACACCGTGACACACGTACACCGTGACTGTGAAAACTGATTACCTAAAGTACTGATAGTCTCGCCCTGCCCTTACTGCCACAAGTGAGTACATATCTGTTTTTAAGTTCGCTTTGCCAGGTAACTATGCGGAAATATACTGTAGGTTAATATTCATTCGCCTGACCGAACCTTCACTAATCTAGTATTGCCTTACTTAACCTATCCGAGAATAGTGAATAGTTTAATTACATCAAGATTTCGTACTTAGCGAAATGCACAAGGACAAATTTGTGCGAAACTGGTTATCCAAAATTGAGAAGAGAGTGTCAGTTGAGGTCATGTATGTGACTGAACAAGAAAATGGGTGAGTGATTCAGCTTCTTATGTACTGTGTGTTGGTATTTACAGTGTTTATTACGACTGATTCTAAGCATCGTCGCTTCTCCATGTTGCTGTCTTCTGCTGCTGTCTTCTGTTGTTGGCTTCTGCAACAACTCTTTGGTCTCAACCTATTTTATATGAGTGAATACGTGTGTTGCGATGATTGACACGAAGCATATATCAGTCATCGTGACGCAAACCTTTGCGTCATGTATTGGGCTGCAGCCAATTCAGTGATCTAAGATGAAAACAAAGATAAACGGCTTATAATAATGTCTATTTAGCACTCCAAACACCATCACACAAAGTATGGGCAGCTGTAGACTCGCTGAACCTTTAGTCCACAAACCACGGAACTCGTGGGAGTTGAACCCATGACGAGTAAGTCGTAAACCTCACTCGTCATGACCTCAACTCCCGTTCCGTGGTTTGTTTACAATCGCGTTATTACGACTCAGTGAGTGACTCAAGCGT
Source organism: Cherax destructor (assembly GCA_009830355.1). Lineage (NCBI taxonomy): Eukaryota > Metazoa > Arthropoda > Malacostraca > Decapoda > Parastacidae > Cherax > Cherax destructor. Next base: position 34,117 of record WNWK01007221.1, on the reverse strand, counting down.
ACCTTAGAGGCGGTCACCTGCCTCACCTGACGTAAGGGTCACCTGCCTCACCTGACGTAAGGGTCACCTGCCTCACCTGACGTAAGGGTCACCTGCCTCACCTGACGTAAGGGTCACCTGCCTCACCTGACGTAAGGGTCACCTCATCTCTCTTAATAAAGGTTTACACACTTCTTGTGTTTTGTACTTATACTGAGTCGTTATTTACATTACTTCCACACAAGTATAAAATAACTTTCTAATTGAGTTCAAGGAGAAAGTTATTTTATTATTTGGTAATAGTTTGTGGGTATCTACGAAAGTTCTGTTATTTTCTCAACACTTTTGTTTAAGGAAATGTAAAATATTCGGAGTCTACACTATATATTATTATTTTTATAATGTGCAACGAAAATATTGATGGTGAGGCTCTGGAGGTGGAGATGGTGCTAATGATAGTGTAGCTAATAGTGGCGGAGGTGGAGATGGTGCTAATGATAGTGTAGCTAATAGTGGTCTTGATAACGCAGATGATTATATTATATATATGATTGTTATAATATCAGCGAGGGAGTTTATTGTGGAGAATGATGATAATGGTGGAGGTGGTGGTGGAGGTAATGGTGGAGGTGGTGGTGGTGGTAGAGGTGGTGGTGGAGGTGGTAGTGGTGGAGGTGGTGGTAATGATGATAGCTTGAAGACTGGGACGATGATGGTGGTGGCGGTGATGGTGGTGATGGTGGTGGTGATGGTGGTGGTGGTAATGATGGTGGTGGTGGTGGTGATGGTGGTAGTGGTTGTGATGATGGTGGTGATGGTGGTGGTGATGGCAGTGATGGTGATGGTGATAGTGATGATGATGGTGATGGTGATGATGGTGGTGATGGTGGTGATGGTGGTGATGGTGGTGATGGTGATGGTGGTGATGGTGATGATGATAGTGATGATGGTGGTGGTGGTGATGAACATTTTTAAAAGTGAAAATCAGTTAGTGAATTAAACAGCGGTTATAAGGAACAGAAGATAGTGATGATGGTACTGGTAATTATAGTGATGATGGTACTGGTAATTATAGTGTTGATGGTACTGGTAATTATAGTGTTGATGGTACTGGTAATTATAGTGTTGATGGTACTGGTAATTATATTGTTGATGGTACTGGTAATTATAGTGTTGATGGTACTGGTAATTATATTGTTGATAGTACTGGTAATTATATTGTTGATGGTACTGGTAATTATATTGTTGATGGTACTGGTAATTATATTGTTGATGGTACTGGTAATTATAATGTTGATGGTATTGGTAATTATATTGTTGATGGTACTGGTAATTATTGTGTTGATGGTACTGGTAATTATATTGTTGATGGTACTGGTAATTATAGTGTTGATGGTACTGGTAATTATAGTGTTGATGGTACTGGTAATTATATTGTTGATGGTACTGGTAATTATAGTGTTGATGGTACTGGTAATTATAGTGTTGATAGTACTGGTAATTATATTGTTGATAGTACTGGTAATTATATTGTTGATGGTACTGGTAATTATAGTGTCGATGATACTGGTAATTATATTGTTGATGGTACTGGTAATTATAGTGTTGATGGTACTGGTAATTATAGTGTTGATGATACTGGTAATTATATTGTTGATGGTACTGGTAATTATAGTGTTGATGGTACTGGTAAGTATAGTGTTGATGGTACTGGTAATTATATTGTTGATGGTACTGGTAATTATAGTGTTGATAGTACTGGTAATTATATTGTTGATGGTACTGGTAATTATAGTGTTGATGATACTGGTAATTATATTGTTGATGGTACTGGTAATTATAGTGTTGATGGTACTGGTAATTATAGTGTTGATGATACTGGTAATTATATTGTTGATGGTACTGGTAATTATAGTGTTGATGGTACTGGTAAGTATAGTGTTGATGGTACTGGTAATTATATTGTTGATGGTACTGGTAATTATAGTGTTGATGGTACTGGTAATGATAGTGATGATGGTACTGGTAATTATAGTGTTGATGGTACTGGTAATTTTAGTGTTGATGATACTGGTAATTATATTGTTGATGGTACTGGTAATTATAGTGTTGATGGTACTGGTAATTATAGTGTTGATGGTACTGGTAATGATAGTGATGATGGTACTGGTAATTATAGTGTTGATGGTACTGGTAATGATAGTGATGATGGTACTGGTAATTATATTGTTGATGGTACTGGTAATTATAGTGTTGATGGTACTGGTAATGATAGTGTTGATGGTACTGGTAATTATAGTGTTGATGGTACTGGTAAATATAATGATGATGGTACTGGTAATTATAGTGTTGATGGTACTGGTAAATATAATGATGATGGTACTGGTAATTATAGTGTTGCCACTTATTTCGTCAATAAGTTAATGAATTACCTCTTAAATATTCTCATGTGTTGTAGGATGTTTCAGTCTCATCAATGGTAATGTAATCCTCAGCACTGTAATTAATTACCAGTGTTGTATTAGATCCTAGATTTCTTTTCTTATACACACAAGATTCCACTTTGTAAACCTGGTATAAGTTCTCAATAATTTGTTTGAATTTATATTCTGATAATAGTGGCTATGTAGTCCACAAAGTCAAGACAAGTCGTAATGAACGACTGTCACTGAATAAAGAGAAGGATGAGCGAGGACTCGAACCGCAGTCCTTGCATGAAGCAAGCAAATTGCCGTACTATAGAGCCACAAATCTTACAATAGGAATGATTCAAAAACAGAACTTTTGTGACTTGTTTGTTTCAGTGGAACCAAAAAGGAGAAAATAATTTCATAGTCATTAATTTTATCGGCATCTTTCTAGAAGTGCGCTGACATATCATACTTAGATTACCTTCCAACTGCCACATCCCCCACCACTCTTTCAGAGTGCGGCACTGTACTTCCCACCTCCAGGATTCAAGTCAGGCCAACCGGTTTATCTAAATTCCTTCATAGCAGGAGCGGTGTTACTGAAACTATTATTCAGAAGGCTGAGAAAGAGGTTATTGAGGTAGTTTGGATATATAGAGAAGATGGAGCAAAATAAGATGACTTGGAGGGTTTATAAACCTGTAGCGGAAGGAAAGTGGTGTAGGGGTTGTTCTTGAAAAAGATGGAGGAAGGGGGTAAAGAAAGTTTTGTACGCAAGGGGCTTGAACGTCCAGCAGGTGTGTGTGAGCGTGTTAGATAGGAATGAGTGGAGGCAAGTGTTTTTTATAACTTGACACGTTGCTGGAGTGTGAGTAAGGTAACATTTATGAACGAATTCAAGAAAACCAGTCAGCAGGACTTAAGTCCTGGAGGTGGAAAGTACAGTGTCTGCGCTCTGAAAGAGGAGTGGGAATATTACAGTTAGGAGGGGCATCTGAACTGTAATGTCGGCACGCCTTTGGCAAGACGGTGATGGCATGAACGATGGTGAAAGTGTTTCTTCTTTTTCGAGTCACCCTACCTGGGTGGGAGAAGGCCGGTGTTCTAAAAAAAGTGGAAGATGGGTGTAAATATAGGAGATATAAATATGGTACACAGGAGATCCCTCCAAGAAACAACTCCAAATAATGAATTGTAATTGGATAAGCTTAGGTTTGGAAAGGATATAAGAAAGTACTGGTTCATAAATAGAATCGTCAATGAATAAACCATCTGCCCAGTAGGGTCATTGAAGCCGAAACCTTGGGTAGCTTCAAAATTAGGTTGAAATACATGATTGAGAGGGGTTGGATTTGAGAGGGACTTGCACAGCATGAGAGAGTAGGGTTATCTAAGCAAACTCCCTGGGTAGCCTTGAGAATAGGTTGTAGAAATATTATTGTTAGAGGGTTAAAATTTGAGAAGGTTCTGTCTAGTAGGGGCAAGTATGCCTTCAGCAGTGTTCCTCCATTCTTATGGTCTAATGAGTGGTTTGTCTGGGATGGAGTGTTATGTGTGTGTTGGAGTGGTATGTGTGGGATGGTGTGGTATGTGTGGGATGGTGTGGTATGTGTAGAGCGCAGTGTTATATGTGGGATGGCTTGTTATGAGTGGGTTGGGGTGGTATGTGTGGGATGGAGTGGATTAGAGTGGTATATGTGGATTGGAGTGATATGTGTGGGTTAGAGCATTATATGTAGATTGGAGTGGCATGTATGGACCGGAGTGGTATGTATGGACTGGAGTGGTATGTATGGACAGGAGTGGTATGTATGGACCGGAGTGGTATGTATGGACAGGAGTGGTATGTATGGACTGGAGTGGTATGTATGGACCGGAGTGGTATGTATGGACTGGAGTGGTATGTATGGACTGGAGTGGTATGTATGGACAGGAGTGGTATGTATGGACTGGAGTGGTATGTATGGACCGGAGTGGTATGTATGGACCGGAGTGGTATGTATGGACCGGAGTGGTATGTATGGACTGGAGTGGTATGTATGGACAGGAGTGGTATGTATGGACAGGAGTGGTATGTATGGACCGGAGTGGTATGTATGGACCGGAGTGGTATGTATGGACCGGAGTGGTATGTATGGACTGGAGTGGTATGTATGGACCGGAGTGGTATGTATGGACCGGAGTGGTATATATGGACTGGAGTGGTATGTATGGACCAGAGTGGCATGTATGGACCGGAGTGGTATGTATGGACTGGAGTGGTATGTATGGACTGGAGTGGTATGTATGGACTGGAGTGGTATGTATGGACTGGAGTGGTATGTATGGACTGGAGTGGTATATATGGTCTGGAGTGGTATGTATGGACTGGAGTGGTATGTATGGACCGGAGTGGTATATATGGACCGGAGTGGTATGTAGGGACTGGAGTGGTATGTATGGACCGGAGTGGTATGTATGGACTGGAGTGGTATGTATGGACTGGAGTGGTATATATGGACTGGAGTGGTATATATGGACTGGAGTGGTATGTATGGACTGGAGTGGTATGTATGGACCGGAGTGGTATATATGGACCGGAGTGGTATGTATTGACCGGAGTGGCATGTATAGATTCGAGTGATCTGTATCGTGTGAAGACGTACTTTTTGAGCTCTCAGTGAAACTGAACTGACGATGTTCTCTGTCTCTTTCCAGCAACTCTTCCAGCAGCTGAAGGAGGAGCTGAAGGAGGAGCTGAAGGAAGCTAGGCTAGAGATACAGTGATTGACTGAGGAAAACTAGAGGATTTGGAGAAATCCTCCTATTATGAGTCCTCAGGCCAAGAAAGGAATAAATAAATAAATAAATAACAAAAAGGCACAATACCGTGACTGGAACAATACACAAATAACCCGCACATAGGAGAGAGAGGAGCTTACCACGACGTTTCGGTCCGACTTGGACCATTTACAAAGTCACACTGGAAGCTGGACAATGACTGGTCAGAATGTAACAAAGATGAGGATCAAGAGGAAGGATGAAGAGGTGGAAACAATGAAGATCTGTGGGACTGCTGTGGAAACTTCTAGCCCATTGTGCATACTGCCTGACGAATGTGAATTAACTACTGGGAACTACATGACGAACTACACCAAGGAAGATAAGACCATTGTGCTTGTTGGAAACAGTCAGATTAGGTTCATGGAAGGGGCTTTCTGCTAGAAGGATAGGAGTAGGAGATGGGGGGTTTGTTTTCCTGGGACTGGGATGGAGGATATTGTTAGCCATCTTGACATCATGAATGGTAATGGGATCAATCCTATTATCTGCTTCAGTGCTTGAAGTAATGATGTGAGCAAGTGTAGAAGTGAGGATTTAGTTAGCAGGTATAGGACAGCAATAGATATAGTAAGAAAGAGGGAAGGGTGCTCTGTTATATGTGGCATTTTGCCTGGAAGGGGTGCCACTAGTAGTTCAGTGATAGTATTAGTAGTATATAACTGTTAGTCGAGTCACAAGCCTTTCACGTGATCACTGTCCATAACTAGCCTTTCTGCTGATCAAGCCGTGTCAGAGGTCAATCTTGAATATGAACGTCCCTCGCTCACTGGAGCGTCAGTCGAGTCTAGAAAGCAGTGTAGAGAGGCAAGGCGACGTAGGCTCTGAGTGCCCCCATACGTTTTTCACTAATATACCAGTCACCAACCAAGCTGCATTGTGTTTATTACCCAATCCATGGACAAAAAACCCACACGACAGGGGTGTCAGAAATGAATGGCTGTCAAGAGCAACTGGTATTAATTGTTGGCTGGACAAACACTGTAAGGATAATGCTGGCTGTACCATTTATCGACAACTGGGACCACTTCTACGACAGAAATGACATGTATGCCAGTAATGGGGTTCACTTATCTAGGGCAGGTGTGGGTGCTCTTGCTAGTTCAGTGGAGAGCATTGTTGAGGCTTTAGTTGGAGAATAGTTAGAGGTATGGGTTCTAGAAGGAAACAAATGGATTGTGAAAATATTGATTTAGGCTTTGATATCGTGAATTTTAGGAATAACTTTCATAAACTAACATTGCATAACAATGATAACATAAATTGTGGAAAAGCAAAACTGAATAGGGAAAAGGTGCAGAAAAAACATCTTGACCTATTTTATACTAATAGTCAAAGCACTAAGAATAAAATTAATGAAGTACGTGTGGTAGTGTGTGCAGAGAACGTTGATGTTATTGCAGTAACTGAAACATGATATAATTTGAAGAATCGGAACATTATTGCTGAGTGCCACATTTAAGGGTTTAAGTTGCTCCATATTGATTGATATAACAGGAAGGGGTAGGTTAGCGTTATATGTCTGAGATAACATGAACTGTTGCATAGAACTGTTATCAAAATCGATGGATTAGACAGAATATATTTGGGAAGAATTTCTAGTAAAAGAAAATTGATTTTTAATTGTTATATACCGACCCCCTACCTTAGATAGCAACAGATGGAGACTTCTCTGGAATGAAGTTATTAAAGCTTCTAGCTATAATAACGTAGCAACAGTAGGGGATTTTAACTTTAGTCAAATAGACTGGACTTCTTTGATCGGAATTTAAAGTTTAATAAGAGTCAAATAAGAGTCATTGAAGAGTTTGGTGCAAGTGATTACCTATTACCTGTGAATACGAGAATATGGATAGTGCAGTAAAAGTCCCCGATTTTCGTTCTGCCAATTATTATGGACTAATGGAACACTTGTATAGTCTTGACTGGAGATATGTGTCTGATGATGCTGTTGAAGATGCTGCTGGCCGTAATGAAGGGCTATGCGAATATAACTTTTTTCTTAATAATGTACAGCATGCCAAAAGTATATTTCGCAGAGAGAAATTAGGTCAAACAAGAATGATCCCAAGTGGATGAATAGGAGACAAAAGAATCTATTAGGAGAGAAAAGTGGAATTTATAGGCACATCAAAAGAGGAGAGGTTAACCTTATTGACCAATAGGTTCATTTTTGAATATCAAAATAGTATACAATACCGACAGGTTGGTAGGTAAGACACATAGGCAACAGTTAGCCAACTTTATTTCGAAACGTTTCGTCTACACAGTAGGCTTCTTCAGTCGAGTACAGAAAGTAGGTAGGAGCAGTAGAGATGTGAAGACGATGTATCAGTCCATCACCCTTGATTTGAGGTGTCAGTCCCTCAGCCTGGAGAAGAGTTCTGTACCATAGTCTGAAACAATATGAAGATGAAGGGACAGTGTGGAGACTTATATACATTCTTTCTTCTACTACTCTACACCTCTACTGCCGACAGTATATAAGTCTCAACACTGTCCCTTGATCTTCATATTGTTTCAGATTATGGAACAGAACTCTCCTCCAGGCTGAGGGACTGACCACCTCAAATCAAGGCTGATGGACTGATTGCATCGTCTTCACATCTCTACTGCTCCTGCCTACTTTCTGTACTCGACTGAAGAAGCCTACTGTGTAGGCGAAACGTTTCGGAATGAAGTTGGGTAACTGTTGCCTGTGTCTTACCTAGGTTCATTTTTAACAGAGAGATAATGAAGGGAATTAGGAACGCAAAATGCGACTATGAAATTAAAGTAGCCAGAAAATGAAAGACAAATCCAAAGGTTATTTTTTCAAATGTAAAGGACAAAGATCAGGGAAAATATAGGACCACTGAAAACTAGGAGTGAACAGCTCGACTCCATGACTCACGCAATCGTAATGACAAACAAACCATACCACGGGTGGGGTTCGAACCAAAAGGAAATGTGCTCTCTTTTTAACAGATATTTCTTGCCAGTTTTCATACAAGAAGACACAGACGATATCCCAGAAATTAATAATTATTCAGTCCCTGAAGAAAACAAATTAAGTAACATTACAGTCATGAGGGATATCATTATCTAACAATTAGACAAACTAAAACAAAAGTCCCCAGGCCCGACGACCTGTATTCCAGGGTACTTAAGAGTGCAAGTTGGAACTTAGTCAGCAGCTAACAAGCGTGTTTAATGCATCAATCTAAACTGGTGTTTACTCGGGATGTGGAATATGTCAATATGAATAAGTCCATTCCATCAAATTACCGTCCAATATGCCTGGTGTCTATAGCAGGCAAATTATTATAATCAATCGATACTATTAGAAGTCACATTAAGAAGCATAATTTGATTGAGTCTCAGTATGTATTCACAAGAGGTTGTAGATGAATGGTTCAGAGAACCGACAAGTTGTTAAATTAGACACATATGCAACACTTGGGTATCTTTATTGAGGAAACGTTTCGCCACACAGTGGCTTCATCAGTCCAATACAAAGAAGAAAGTAGTAATAAAGGAGGAGTTTGAGGTAATCAGTCCTGGCCTGAGTCGATGTATTAGTCCATCAATCTTGAAGTAATTTACTTCAAGATTGATGGACTGAACACATCGACTCCAGGCCGAGGGACTGATTACCTCAAACTCCTCCTTTTATTACTACTTTCTTCTTTGTATTGGACTGATGAAGCCACTGTGTGGCGAAACGTTTCCTCAATAAAGATACCCAAGTGTTGCATATGTGTCTAATTTAATCACAAGAGGTTGTTCTTGCCTGACAAATTTACTAACATTCTTTAATAAATCATTTGGGGCGGTAGACAACAGCTCATGGTATAGGAGTGAAGGTCTAACATGGATTGAGGAATGGCTGACCAACAAGAAGCAGAGTTTGCATTAACGTGATCAAGTCTGATCCTTGTGGCGTTCCACAAGGATCAGTTTTGGGCCAATTGTTATTCATAATTTACATTAGTGACCATGACGAAGGAATAACGAGTGACGTGAGTAAATTCGCTGATGACACAAGAATAGACCGGTGGATACCAATGAACTTCAGGAGGATTTAGACAAATTAATGCCATGGTCTGAAAAGTGGCAGATGCAGTTCATTGTGGACAAGTGTAAAGTCATAGTCCTTGGGAACGAAAATATGCATCATAGTTATAAACTCTGTGATGTAGAGCTTGATCACACAGAATGTGTAAAAAAAGACTTGGGAGTCATGACAACCAGTGTGTGCGCAATGAAGCTAACAGATTACTTGGATTTATATCAAAAATTATAAGTTACAGAAGTCTAAAAGTTATTTTACAGCCCTTTACTTCACTAGTAAGACCTCACTCAGATTATGCAGCTCAGTTTTGGTCGCCATACTATAGAACGAATATAGATTCATTGGAGAACATTCAGAGAAGAATGACAAAACTAATCCTCTGTATAAGGAATCTCCAACATGAAGACAGACTGAGAACCTTGAACCTTCACTCTCTTGAGAGACGTAGGATGAGAGATGTCACTGAAATATATAAGTGGATGATGGGGATAAAGAGAGGCGATACAAATAAAGATATCGAATCAAATAAGAACCAGAAATAACTGATTTAAATTAGATATATTTATATTTAGAAAGGACGTATGTATGTACTGGGTTTCAAACAGAGTTGTCGATGCGTGAAACAATTTTCCAAGTAGGGTAGTAGAAACTAAGACCTTGGGTAGCTTGAAAAAGAGATTATACACATATATGAGTGAGAAGCGCTGGGTTTGATTAGTACCTGAGGTATTGAAGCAAATTCCTGGGAAGCTTTGGGAAAAGGCTGGACAAGTGGGTGGTTGGGAATCGTTGGTTTAGATCAGGACCTGCCTAGTGGAAAAATAAACACATAAGCAGTATAATGTGATCCTTTATTGACAACGTTTCGCTCACGCAATGGGCTTTATCAAGTCACAAACAGATCTACCTGGATAAAGGATACATGAGTATTTATAGGATTTAGTCAGGTAGAGAATGCTGCATGTCTTCAAAGTAAGGTGATAGTTACAACCTTGGGTAACATAAAAAGAGATTGGACAAGTATAATAACATAAGAAAGGAGGAACACTACAACAGGCCTACTGGCCCATACTTGGCAGATCCATGTCAAAACCAACCCACCAACACCAACAGTATGTGGGTAGACCTTCTGCTATGTGGGATAGCGATGAAGAAGTTTCTTGGCAATAGGTTCAGCTATGTTGTAGAAGCCGTTGTTCTGGTTGAAGTTGTTGGATATACATATAAGTGATGATTCCAGGATTCTTCGGTATTGAGTGTTGTCTTCTCTGGCGATGAGTCTTGCGTTTCTGTAGTTGATTAATTAAATGGTTGTGTAAATTTCGGTGTTGAACACAGGCATTTCTCGGGTCGTCAGATCTGCCTGCGTACTGGTGTTCTGAAATACGTGTTTGGAGGTCTCTGGATGTTTCGCCGATGTATAATTTGCTGCAGTCATTACAAGTAATTGTGTATACCCCTGCAGTGGATTGAAGCTTGTCCTGTCTGTTACTGGTAATGTTCTTGATGGTGGTGGATGTGGAGGTAGATACTACTTGGAATGAGGTATTGGAAAAAATGTTGGAAACGTGTTTGGCAATGGAGTTGGTGGGAAGGACTATGTATCTCTTCTCGGCAGTGTCTTCTCTGGGTGTGTTGAAGATGTTTAATGCCCGTCGTCTGCAGTCTTAAATAAAGTGACGAGGATAGTGAAGTTTAGAAAAAACTTGCTCAATAAGGGAGCATTCTTCCTCAAGGAACTCACTGCTGCAAATTCTGAGTATGGGCCAGTAGGCCTGTTGTAGTGTTCCTCCTTTCTTATGTTATTATACTTGTCCAATCTCTTTTTATGTTACCCAAGGTTGTAACTATCACCTTACTTTGAAGACATGCAGCATTCTCCACCTGACTAAATCCTATACTATATACTCATGTATCCTTTATCCAGGTAGATCTGTTTGTGACTCGATAAAGCCCACTGCGTGGGCGAAACGTTGTCAATAAAGGATCACATTATACTGCTTATGTGTTTATTTTTCCATTGTGTCGGTATTTTATACCATTTATTTGCACCTGCCTAGTATGGGCCAGTGCGCGTGCTGCAGTGTTTCTTCATTCTTATGTATGAATTGGAGTGGTATATGTGGACTGCAGTGATATGTGTGAGTTTGAGCGTTATGGTTGGTGAGGTGAGCTGAAGTGGTTGTGAGGTTTGGCGTGAGTGGGTACGTGAGATTTGCCTTGAACGAATTCAAGTATGTCTCTAGGTCACACACACACACACAGACCCAGTAGCGGACAGCGAAGAGGCGGGGCCAGGAGCTGAGTCTCGACCCCTGCAACCACAATTAGGTGAGTACAATTAGGTGAGTACACACACAACTAGGTTAGTACCAGAACTGAGAGGAGTACACTGAGGAAAGAACTGAACTTGACGATCTAAGAGAGAGAAGAAAACGAGGAATGGGGCATGATTACTACGTACACAATCTTAAGAGGAGCTGATAGGGCAGGCAGGGACAGATTGAAGATTGAGACACTTACCTGGAGTTTACATATGTTGCATAAGTGTTGCATATGTTGCATAAGTGTCTCAATCTTTAACTCGTCGGTTTTCAAAACCATTTATCACTGTCAGACACAGCAACATCATGGGATCTTGATACAAGAAATTCTTCAATACTTGTCCAACCTTTGGACGAAGACCTACTTACACTAGTGGATGGTACCACTATGACCCCGACTCCTCCTGCTTCGCCTCACCTGACTACAGTATATAAGCCACCTCTACGGCTCTATGCTGTACTTTCTACAAGATTGATAGACTGAACACATCGACTCCAGGCTGAAGGACTGATTACCTCAAACTCCTCCTCTCCTTACACCTTTCTGTTTTGTATTGGACTGATGAAGCCACTGAGTGGCGAAACGTTTCCTTAATAAAGATTCCCATATGTTGCATAAGTGTCTCAATCTTCAACTCGTCGGTTTTCAAAACCATTTATCAATCAGGGACTGATTGTTTGAATTAAGAGAACCAGGATCAAGGGGACACAGGTTGAAGCTGAAGACTCAAAATTATGACAAAATTGAAAAGTTATGGATCAGGAGTGAAGTGTTTATTGTGCAGATTTTGTACACAAAGCAAAAATGTTTGTTGTGTATGGTGGTGAGTCACGTGATGAAGTTATGTACACGCAGACTCTGCGCTACAATAACACTATTTCAAGAAATTCTTCACAATTCATTAAAAGTATTCGTCTGTCTCACAGCGCATTAAAACTTGCTACGTAAACCAGGAAGTGTATTTCATGAGTAAAAAATACTAAGTAATGAATGAAAAGATACAATGCTAGTGAGCTCTTGCTTGATTCTCGTGGCTCCTGCACACCTTGACTCTCGTGGCTCCTGCACACCTTGACTCTCGTGGCTCCTGCACACCTTGACTCTCGTGGCTCCTGCACACCTTGACTCTCGTGGCTCCTGCACACCTTGACTCTCGCGGCTCCTGCACACCTTGACTCTCGTGGCTCCTACACACCTTGACTCTCGTGGCTCCTGCACACCTTGACTCTCGTGGCTCCTGCACACCTTGACTCTCGCGGCTCCTGCACACCTTGACTCTCGTGGCTCCTGCACACCTTGATTCTCGTGGCTCCTGCACACCTTGACTCTCGTGGCTCCTGCACACCTTGATTCTCGTGGCTCCTGCACACCTTGATTCTCGTGGCTCCTGCACACCTTGACTCTCGTGGCTCCTGCACACCTTGATTCTCGTGGCTCCTGCACACCTTGACTCTCGTGGCTCCTGCACACCTTGACTCTCGTGGCTCCTGCACACCTTGACTCTCGTGGCTCCTGCACACCTTGACTCTCGCGGCTCCTGCACACCTTGACTCTCGTGGCTCCTGCACACCTTGACTCTCGCGGCTCCTGCACACCTTGACTCTCGTGGCTCCTACACACCTTGACTCTCGCGGCTCCTGCACACCTTGACTCTCGCGGCTCCTGCACACCTTGACTCTCGTGGCACCTGCACACCTTGACTCTCGTGGCTCCTGCACACCTTGACTCTCGTGGCTCCTGCACACCTTGACTCTCGTGGCTCCTGCACACCTTGACTCTCGTGGCTCCTGCACACCTTGACTCTCGCGGCTCCTGCACACCTTGACTCTCGTGGCTCCTGCACACCTTGACTCTCGTGGCTCCTGCACACCTTGACTCTCGTTGCTCCTGCACACCTTGACTCTCGCGGCTCCTGCACACCTTGACTCTCGTGGCACGTGCACACCTTGACTCTCGTGGCTCCTGCACACCTTGACTCTCGTGGCTCCTGCACACCTTGACTCTCGTGGCTCCTGCACACCTTGACTCTCGTGGCTCCTGCACACTTTGACTCTCGCGGCTCCTGCACACCTTGACTCTCGTGGCTCCTGCACACCTTGACTCTCGTGGCTCCTGCACACCTTGACTCTCGTGGCTCCTGCACACCTTGACTCTCGTGGCTCCTGCACACCTTGACTCTCGTGGCTCCTGCACACCTTGACTCTCGTGGCTCCTGCACACCTTGACTCTCGTGGCTCCTGCACACCTTGACTCTCGTGGCTCCTGCACACCTTGACTCTCGTGGCTCCTGCACACCTGACTCTCGTGGCTCCTGCAACCTTGACTCTCGTGGCTCCTGCACACCTGACTCTCGTGCTCCTGCACTCGTGGCTCCTGCACACCTTGACTCTCGTGGCTCCTGCACACCTTGACTCTCGTGGCTCCTGCACACCTTGACTCTCGTGGCTCTGCACACACCTTGACTCTCGTGGCTCCTGCACACCTTGACTCTCGTGGCTCCTGCACCCTTGACTCTCGTGGCTCCTGCACACCTTGATTTTTTTTTTTTTTTTTTTTTTTTTTTTTTTTTTTTTTTTTTTTTTTTTTTTTTTTTTTTTTTTTTTTTTTTTTTTTTTTTTTTTTTTTTTTTTTTTTTTTTTTTTTTTTTTTTTTTTTTTTTTTTTTTTTTTTTTTTTTTTTTTTTTTTTTTTTTTTTTTTTTTTTTTTTTTTTTTTTTTTTTTTTTTTTTTTTTTTTTTTTTTTTTTTTTTTTTTTTTTTTTTTTTTTTTTTTTTTTTTTTTTTTTTTTTTTTTTTTTTTTTTTTTTTTTTTTTTTTTTTTTTTTTTTTTTTTTTTTTTTTTTTTTTTTTTTTTTTCTCGTGGCTCTGCACCTACCTGACTCTCTGGCTCTGCACCCTTGACTCTCGTGGCTCCTGCACACCTTGACTCTCGTGGCTCCTGCACACTTGACTCTCGTGGCTCCTGCACACCTTGACTCGTGGCTCCTACACCTTGACTCTCGTGGCTCCTGCACACTTGACTCTCGTGGCTCCTGCACACTCCTGCTGCACCCTGACTCTCGTGGCTCCTCACACCTTGACTCTCGTGGCCTCACACCTTGACTCTGGTCTGCCCCTGACCCTGCTCCTGCACCTGACCCTGCTCCTCCCCTTGACTCTCGTGGCCCTGCACCTGACTCTCGTGGCTCCTCACACCTTGACTCTCGTGCTCCTGCACACCTTGACTCGTGGCTCCTGCACACCTTGACTCTCGTGGCTCCTGCACCTGACCTTGCCTGCCCCTTGCTCCGTGGCCTACCTTGACTCCGTGGCTCCTGACCCTTGACTCTGTCCTGCACACCTGACTCTCGTGGCTCCTGCACACCTGTCCTGCACACCCTCGTGGCTCCTGCTACCTCGTCTCCTGACCGTCTCTGGTCCTGCACACCTTGACCCGTGGCTCCTGCACCCTCTGCTCCTGACACCTTGACTCCGTGGCTCCTGCACACCTTGACTCTCGTGGCTCCTGCCACCTTGACTCTCTGCTCCTGCACCTTGACTCGTGGTCCTGCACACCTTGACTTCGTGGCTCCTGCACCCTTGACTCTCGTGGCTCCTGCACACCTTGACTCTCGTGGCTCCTGCACACCTTGATCTCGTGGCTCCTCACACCTTGACTCTCGTGGCTCCTGCACACCTTGACTCTCGTGGCCCTGCACACCTTGACTCTCGTGCTCCTGCACACTTGACTCGTGCTCCTGCACACCTTGACTCTCTGGCTCCTGCACACTTGACTCTGTGGCTCTGCTACCTTGACTCTGTGGCCACACCTTGACCGTGGCTCCTGCACCTTGACTTCTGCCCTGCACACCTTGACTCGTGGCTCCTGCACCCTTGACTCTGGCTCCTGCACACCTTGACTCTCGTAGCTCCTGCACACCTTGACTCTCGTGGCTCCTGCACACCTTGACTCTCGTGGCTCCTACACACCTTGACTCTCGTGGCTCCTGCACACCTTGACTCTCGTGGCTCCTGCACACCTGTCTTCCAACACAAGATTTATCTTTACAGAAAAAATGAGTCTCCTTTTACACAGTGTTGATATGAGTTTGGAATATATTCTTCACAAAAGTCCTCAGATATTACATATAACAATACATGCGCACTCATGTTGCCACCTTACGGTGTTCTGCGATGATTTCACAGTGTTCCTCACTTTCACAGTGTTCTCACTTTCACAGTGTTCTCACTTTCACAGTATTCTCACTTTCAGAGTGTTCTCACTTTCACAGTGTTCTCACTTTCACAGTATTCTCACTTTCAGAGTGTTCTCACTTTCACAGTGTTCTCACTTTCACAGTGTTTTTACTTTCACAGTGTTCTCACTTTCACAGTGTTCTCACTTTCACAATGTTTTTACTTTCACAGTGTTCTCACTTTCACAGTGTTCTCACTTTCACAGTGTTCTCACTTTCACAGTGTTCTCACTTTCACAGTGTTCTCACTTTCACAGTGTTACTTTAACAGTGTTCTCACTTTCACAGTGTTCTCACTTTCACAGTGTTTTCACTTTCACAGTGTTCTCACTTTCACAGTGTTCTCACTTTCACAGTGTTCTCACTTTCACAGTGTTCTCACTTTCACAGTGTTCTCACTTTCACAGTGTTCTCACTTTCACAGTGTTTTTACTTTCACAGCTTTCTCACTTTCACAGTGTTCTCACTTTCACAATGTTTTTACTTTCACAGTGTTCTCACTTTCACAGTGTTCTCACTTTCACAGTGTTCTCACTTTCACAGTGTTCTCACTTTCACAGTGTTCTCACTTTCACAGTGTTCTCACTTTCACAGTGTTCTAACTCGATACACCGAGATCTAACGTTAACTGACGCATAACTAAGTGTAGCTGCTGCACCCAGCTGTCATGTTCACCCTAGGCCAGCTCTCATGTTCACCCTAAGCCAGCTCTCATGTTCACCCTAGGCCAGCTGTCATGTTCACCCTAGGCCAGCTCTCATAGCCACCCTAGGCCAGCTGTCATGTTCACCCTAGGCCAGCTGTCATGTTCACCCTAGGCCAGCTGTCATGTTCACCCTAGGCCAGCTCTCATAGCCACCCTAGGCCAGCTGTCATGTTCACCCTAGGCCAGCTGTCATGTTCATCTTAGGCCAGCTCTCATGTTCACCCTAGGCCAGCTCTCATAGCCACCCTAGGCCAGCTGTCATGTTCACCCTAGTCCAGCTGTCATGTTCACCCTAGGCCAGCTGTCATGTTCACCCTAGGCCAGCTGTCATGTTCACCCTAGGCCAGCTCTCATAGCCACCCTAGGCCAGCTGTCATGTTCACCCTAGGCCAGCTGTCATGTTCACCCTAGGCCAGCTGTCATGTTCACCCTAGGCCAGCTCTCATAGCCACCCTAGGCCAGCTGTCATGTTCACCCTAGGCCAGCTGTCATGTTCATCTTAGGCCAGCTCTCATGTTCACCCTAGGCCAGCTCTCATAGCCACCCTAGGCCAGCTGTCATGTTCACCCTAGTCCAGCTGTCATGTTCACCCTAGGCCAGCTGTCATGTTCACCCTAGGCCAGCTGTCATGTTCACCCTAGGCCAGCTCTCATAGCCACCCTAGGCCAGCTGTCATGTTCACCCTAGGCCAGCTCTCATGTTCACCCTAGGCCAGCTGTCATGTTCACCCTAGGCCAGCTGTCATGTTCACCCTAGGCCAGCTGTCATGTTCACCCTAGGCCAGCTGTCATGTTCCCACCCTAGCCAGCATGTCATAGCCACCCTATGCCAGCTGTCATGTTCACCTTAGGCCAGCTCTTATAGTCACCCTAGGCCAGCTGTCATGTTCACCCTAGGCCAGCTGTCATAGCCACCCTAGGCCAGCTGTCATGTTCACCCTAGGCCAGCTCTCATAGCCACCCTAGGCCAGCTGTCATGTTCACTCTAGGCCAGCTGTCATGTTCACCCTAGGCCAGCTGTCATGTTCACCCTAGGCCAGCTGTCATGTTCACCCTAGGCCAGCTGTCATGTTCACCCTAGGCCAGCTGTCATGTTCACCCTAGGCCAGCTGTCATGTTCACCCTAGGCCAGCTGTCATGTTCACCAGGCCAGCTGTCATGTTCACCTAGGCCAGCTGTCATGTTCACCCTAGGCCAGCTGTCATGTTCACCTAGGCAGCTGTCATGTCACCTAGGCCAGTGTCATGCTCACCTAGAGCTGTCATGTTCCACACTAGAGCCAGCTGTCAGTGTCACCTAGGCAGTTGTCATGTTCACACTAGAGCCAGCGTGTCATGCTCACACTAGAGCCAGCTGTCATGTTCACCCTAGGCCAGCTGTCATGTCACCTAGGCCAGCTGTCATGTTCACCTAGGCCAGCTGTCATGTTCACCTAGGGCCAGCCTGCATGTTCACCCTAGGCCAGCTGTCATGTCACCTAGACCAGCTGTCCATGTCACCTAGGCAGCTGATGTCATGCTCACAGCTGAGCAGTTGATGTCATGCTCACACTAGAGCAGTTGATGCATGCTCACACTAGAGCAGTTGATGTCATGCTCACACTAGAGCAGTTGATGCATGCTCACACTAGAGCAGTTGATGTCATGCTCACACTAGAGCAGTTGATGCATGCTCACACTAGAGCAGTTGATGTCATGCTCACACTAGAGCAGCTGATGTCATGCTCACACTAGAGCAGTTGATGCATGCTCACACTAGAGCAGTTGATGTCATGCTCACACTAGAGCAGCTGATGCATGCTCACACTAGAGCAGTTGATGTCATGCTCACACTAGAGCAGTTGATGTCATGCTCACACTAGAGCAGTTGATGTCATGCTCACACTAGAGCAGTTGATGTCATGCTCACACTAGAGCAGTTGATGTCATGCTCACACTAGAGCAGTTGATGTCATGCTCACACTAGAGCAGTTGATGTCATGCTCACACTAGAGCAGTTGATGTCATGCTCACACTAGAGCAGTTGATGTCATGCTCACACTAGAGCAGTTGATGTCATGCTCACACTAGAGCAGCTGATGTCATGCTCACACTAGAGCAGTTGATGTCATGCTCACACTAGAGCAGTTGATGTCATGCTCACACTAGAGCAGCTGATGTCATGCTCACACTAGAACAGTTGATGCCATGCTCACACTAGAGCAGTTGATGTCATGCTCACACTAGAGCAGTTGATGTCATGCTCACACTAGAGCAGTTGATGCCATGCTCACACTAGAGCAGTTGATGTCATGCTCACACTAGAGCAGTTGATGCCATGCTCACACTAGAGCAGTTGATGTCATGCTCACACTAGAGCAGTTGATGTCATGCTCACACTAGAGCAGTTGATGTCATGCTCACACTAGAGCAGCTGATGTCATGCTCACACTAGAGAAGTTGATGCCATGCTCACACTAGAGCAGTTGATGTCATGCTCACACTAGAGCAGTTGATGCCATGCTCACACTAGAGCAGTTGATGTCATGCTCACACTAGAGCAGTTGATGTCATGCTCACACTAGAGCAGTTGATGTCATGCTCACACTAGAGCAGTTGATGTCATGCTCACACTAGAGCAGTTGATGTCATGCTCACACTAGAGCAGTTGATGTCATGCTCACACTAGAGCAGTTGATGTCATGCTCACACTAGAGCAGTTGATGTCATGCTCACACTAGAGCAGTTGATGTCATGCTCACACTAGAGCAGTTGATGTCATGCTCACACTAGAGCAGTTGTTGCTGCAGACTGTTACTGTGGGTTTCTTGGACCTGCTGTTGCATACTGCTGTCATGGACACTGGGTCACGTGCTGTCATGGACACTGGGTCACGTGCTGTCATGGACACTGGGTCACGTGCTGTCATGGACACTGAATCACGTGCTGTCACGGACAGTGGGTCACGTGCTGTCATGGACACTGGGTCACGTGCTGTCATGGACACTGGGTCACGTGCTGTCATGGACACTGTGTCACGTGCTGTCATGGACACTGGGTCACGTGCCGTCATGGACATTAAGTCACGTGCTGTCATGGACACTGGGTCACGTGCTGTCATGGACACTTGGTCACGTGCTGTCATGGACACTGGGTCACGTGCTGTCATAGGCACTGGGTCACGTGCTGTCATGGCCACTGGGTCACGTGCTGTCATGGAAACTGGGTCACGTGCTGTCATGGACACTGGGTCACGTGCTGTCATGGACACTGGATCACATGCTGTCATGGACACTGGGTCACGTGCTGTCATGGACACTGGGTTACATGCTGTCATGGACACTGGGTCACGTGTTGTCATAGACACTGGGTCACGTGCTGTCATGGACACTGGGTCACGTGCTGTCATGGACACTGGGTTACGTGCTGTTATGGACAGTGGGTCACGTGTTGTCATAGACACTGGGTCACGTGCTGCCATGAACACTGGGTCACGTGCTGTCATGGACACTGGGTCACGTGCTGTTATGGACACTGGGTCACGTGCTGTCATGGACACTGGGTCATGTGCTGTGTTCTTTTTTCATGGTCACTCTTGAAAAGGACTGTGTTTTATTGTTGACTCTTGACAAGTTGCTTCACTCTGCTCTCAGGGTCAGTCTTGACAAGGTGCTTCACTATGCTCCCAGGGTCAGTCTTGACAAGGTTCTTCACTATGCTCTCAGGGTCAGTCTTGACAAGGTGCTTCACTATGCTCTCAGGGTCAGTCTTGACAAGGTGCTTCACTATGCTCTCAGGGTCAGTCTTGACAAGGTTCTTCACTATGCTCTCAGGGTCAGTCTTGACAAGGTGCTTCACTCTGCTCTCAGGGTCAGTCTTGACAAGGTTCTTCACTATGCTCTCAGGGTCAGTCTTGACAAGGTTCTTCACTATGCTCTCAGGGTCAGTCTTGACAAGGTTCTTCACTATACTCCCAGGGTCAGTCTTGACAAGGTTCTTCACTATGCTCTCAGGGTCAGTCTTGACAAGGTTCTTCACTATGCTCTCAGGGTCAGTCTTGACAAGGTTCTTCACTATGCTCTCAGGGTCAGTCTTGACAAGGTTCTTCACTATGCTCTCAGGGTCAGTCTTGACAAGGTTCTTCACTATGCTCTCAGGGTCAGTCTTGACAAGGTTCTCCACTATGCTCCCAGGGTCAGTCTTGACAAGGTTCTTCACTATGCTCTCAGGGTCAGTCTTGACAAGGTTCTTCACTATGCTCCCAGGGTCAGTCTTGACAAGGTTCTTCACTATGCTCTCAGGGTCAGTCTTGACAAGGTTCTTCACTATGCTCCCAGGGTCAGTCTTGACAAGGTTCTTCACTATGCTCCCAGGGTCAGTCTTGACAAGGTTCTTCACTATGCTCCCAGGGTCAGTCTTGGTCAGCTGGTGTCATGGTCTTTTCTGGTCTCCGTTAACTTTATTTGCATGATCTTGTCAAGCATTCACAACATTTCTAAGTCAAAATTAGCATATTTTTTTCAAACGATTTGCAGATATTTGTTTAATCCTACTTTTGACAAAATTAATGAAAAAACAATCAAATGTATGTCAATATAACTTTTTAACAAAATGAATACTTCTAGGAAGCCCTCCATTAGTATCTCCAGAAAAAATATCTGAATAGGCGGTTAAATGAGTACTTTTCCTCACAAGCGACCTCTAAGAGAGGATATCAGTCAGGAACATAACTGTAGGTGTATTAAAAACTGCTAGTTGGTCACAATGTCAGAACAGCGACTCTACCAGCCATCCCATATGCACTCAGACATAACTAGAGGGTCCTCGTCCACACAATGTGCAGAGGAATCGGAAAAAAGTGAACACTTAGCTAGTGTTGGGAGAGATAACCTGGCTAGAGATTATCTCTATGAAGACTTGAACAAACTTAGCTAGTGTTGGGAGAGATAACCTGGCTAGAGATTATCTCTAGGAAGACTTGAACAAACTTAGCTAGTGTTGGGAGAGATAACCTGGCTAGAGATTATCTCTATGAAGACTTGAACAAACTTAACTAGTGTTGGGAGAGATAACCTGGCTAGAGATTATCTCTATGAAGACTTGAACAAACTTAGCTAGTGTTGGGAGAGATAACCTGGCTAGAGATTATCTCTATGAAGACTTGAACAAACTTAGCTAGTGTTGGGAGAGATAACCTGGCTAGAGATTATCTCTATTAAGACTTGAACAAACTTAGCTAGTGTTGGGAGAGATAACCTGGCTAGAAATTATCTCTATGAAGACTTGAACAAACTTTGCTAGTGTTGGGAGAGATAACCTGGCTAGAGATTATCTCTATGAAGACTTGAACAAACTTAGCTAGTGTTGGGAGAGATAACCTGGCCAGAGATTATCTCTATGAAGACTTGAACAAACTTAGCTAGTGTTGGGAGAGATAACCTGGCTAGAGATTATTTCTATGAAGACTTGAACAAACTTAGCTAGTGTTGGGAGAGATAACCTGGCTAGAGATTATCTCTATGAAGACTTGAACAAACTTAGCTAGTGTTGGGAGAGATAACCTGGCTAGAGATTATCTCTATGAAGATTTGAACAAACTTAGCTAGTGTTGGGAGAGATAACCTGGCTAGAGATTATCTCTATGAAGACTTGCTGAGAATATTTTCTCAGCTGAGTAATCAAATCAGAATTAAATGACCTTAAATTAATAAATAATAGATTACGTAATATCTTAGATTACCTAATCTACCTAATCTTAGATTACTTTATCTATCCAATCTACAAGAAATGAGGTGATGGTTAACCTAAAATTACATTTTCAAATTACTCTGAAAAAAATACTAAAACCAAAATGGGGAAATATTTTTGTAAGGAGTCAAAAAACTACAAGTTTCTTACAAGTGTGTACGACAAGGACCAGGGCAAGGGGCAGCTCCATGTAATTGTATTTCAGGGCAACTTACATCAAGGACGCCATTAAATTTAATAACAAATATGGTTGCCCCTCACAAAAGAAGATATTTAGAGATATTCTTTTTTTTTCTAGGGAAGTTCCTTCATGCTGGTGAAGGGCTTTGCATCCAAGGAACTGCAGCTGTTCTACTTTTTTTTTTTTTTTAATCAAAACTAATTTCCCTCCCCCTAGGTTTTAAAGCTTTCTGGTGGATATAAAAATGTTAGAAGTTTTGAAGTAATCAAATTATGCAATGTCACATCACCTGAGACATGTCTGTCACGCATGTCTTCTGGCCTTGACGATCACTTCTTAAAGAAATTTCATGCGAAGGAAATTTAGTGAACCGTTGTGTAATGTTTTTAATACTTCGCTGTAAACAAGTGTCATGGCGGAGATGTGAAAGATGATCACTGCAAAAAGGAATTATAGAACTAATTACTGCCCAGTCAGCTTAACCTCAACGGTGACCAGCTATTAGACTCAATAATTGCAGTTACTATTTAAAGTCATTTTGATACACAAATTTTGGTCAATGACTCTCAACATGTAGAAAGTGTTTGTTGCCAAACACATTTAATTTGTTTTCACTACGATATTTGAGGAAGAGGATCACAATAAAGAGAGTTACAGCGCATATTAGAGGTGAAGAATTTCTAGTGAATCGAGGTAAAGTTCACTGACAAGCAAAACAAGAGTTTGCATAAATGGCTTGAAGTAAGGCAGACACCACTCCCACGAGCCCTCTTAGGGCAGGGAAGGTGCCAGAGCCAGAGCTTGCTACCACCTGCAGCTCACAAGACTGCCATTCCCAAGAGCCCCCTGGGGCGGGGAAGATGGCAGACCTAAGGCCTAGCTTCTCCCTCCGAGCCCCGTGAGGGCGGAGAATGTGGCTAGGTGTCGGGACAGTTGGTCCCAGAAGATGATGTACTTGTACTTCCTCCCATGGGAGACATAGGTCTCAGATACTCTCACGAGCCAAGGCCGGGTCACCATCTGGAAAAGACCCGGACCGGGAGAGTACCGGCGAATCAAGAAGAAGAAGAAGAAGGCTTGAAGTCAGACTATGGACCAGTCAAAAGTAGTGTTCCATAGGAATCTGTTTTGGGTGTTTCGTAGCATTCACTAACGACATTGATCAAAATTATTCGTCTAGATAACAAAATAAACAGTGTGACAACAGGAAGCTTGAGGATTATGTGGGTAAGTTGTTGTTGTAAAAGAGACGTTATTCTACTAAGACGAAGCTCTAATTCTGGAAAATGAAATAACGTCTGCTTTCAGAAACTTAATAATGGAGATCATAATCACATCGTATGAGAAAATAATTTACTAGTCCTAGTTATGTAAAATCTAAATCTAAAATAAAAATGTTAAGATTATACCTCAGTTCAATGCATCATTGGTTAAACCTGATTTAGATAATGCGGTATTTTCCTCATCTGTATATTACGAGATGTATAGAATGAATGAGGACATACAGAAATGCGTGATGAAAGTAATCATGTGTATTAGGAATGTTTCGTATGTGAGAAGATTGGAAGCTTTGTGACTAAACTTTCTAGATGAGGATAACATGAGAGTGTTCAGGGCAGTGTTCCAGGATAACATGAGAGTGTTCAGGGCAGTGTTCCAGGATAACATGAGAGGGTTCAGGACAGTGTTCCAGGATAACATGAGAGTGTTCATGGCAGTGTTCCAGGATAACATGAGAGTGTTCAGGGCAGTGTTCCAGGATAACATGAGAGGGTTCAAGACAGTGTTCCAGGATAACATGAGAGTGTTCAGGCAGTGTTCCAGGATAACATGAGAGGTTCAGGACAGTGTTCCAGGATAACATGAGAGTGTTCAGGGCAGTGTTCCAGGATAACATGAGAGGTTCAGGACAGTGTTCCAGGATAACATGAGAGTGTTCAGGCAGTGTTCCAGGATAACATGAGAGTGTTCAGGGCAGTGTTCCAGGATAACATGAGAGGGTTCAGGACAGTGTTCCAGGATAACATGAGGTTCAGGCAGTGTTCCAGGATAACATGAGAGGGTTCAGGACAGTGTTCCAGGATAACATGAGAGTGTTCAGGGCAGTGTTCCAGGATAACATGAGAGGGTTCAGGACAGTGTTCCAGGATAACATGAGAGTGTTCAGGGCAGTGTTCCAGGATAACATGAGAGGGTTCAGGGCAGTGTTCCAGGATAAGATGAGAGTGTTCAGGGCAGTGTTCCAGGATAACATGAGAGGGTTCAGGACAGTGTTCCAGGATAACATGAGAGTGTTCAGGGCAGTGTTCCAGGATAAGATGAGAGTGTTCAGGGCAGTGTTCCAGGATAACATGAGAGGGTTCAGGACAGTGTTCCAGGATAACATGAGAGGGTTCAGGGCAGTGTTCCAGGATAACATGAGAGGGTTCAGGACAGTGTTCCAGGATAACATGAGAGTGTTCAGGGCAGTGTTCCAGGATAACATGAGAGGGTTCAGGACAGTGTTCCAGGATAACATGAGAGTGTTCAGGGCAGTGTTCCAGGATAACATGAGAGGGTTCAGGACAGTGTTCCAGGATAACATGAGAGTGTTCAGGGCAGTGTTCCAGGATAACATGAGAGGGTTCAGGGCAGTGTTCCAGGATAAGATGAGAGTGTTCAGGGCAGTGTTCCAGGATAACATGAGAGGGTTCAGGGCAGTGTTCCAGGATAACATGAGAGTGTTCAGGGCAGTGTTCCAGGATAACATGAGAGTGTTCAGGGAAGTTTTCCAGGATAACATGAGAGGGTTCAGGGCAGTGTTCCAGGATAACAGGAGAGGGTTCAGGGCAGTGTTCCAGGATAACATGAGAGTGTTCAGGGCAGTGTTCCAGGATAAGATGAGAGTGTTCAGGGCAGTGTTCCAGGATAAGATGAGAGTGTTCAGGGCAGTGTTCCAGGGTAACATGAGAGGGTTCAGGGCAGTGATCCAAGATAACATGAGAGGGTTCAGGGCAGTGTTCCAGGATAACATGAGAGGGTTCAGGGCAGTGTTCCAGGATAACATGAGAGGGTTCAGGGCAGTGTTCCAGGAGGATGACATAAGAGGGTTCAGGGCAGTGTTCCAGGATAACATGAGAGTGTTCAGGGCAGTGTTCCAGGATAACATGGGAGGGTTCAGGCAAGTGTTCCAGGATAACATGAGAGAGTTCAGGGCAGTGTTCCAGGATAACATGAGAGGGTTCAGGGCAGTGTTCCAGGAGGATAACATGGGAGGGTTCAGGCAAGTGTTCCAGGATAACATGAGAGGGTTCAGGGCAGTGTTCCAGGATAATATGAGAAGGTTCAGGGCAGTGTTACAGGATAACATGAGAGAGTTCAGGGCAGTGTTCCAGGATAACATGAGAGGGTTCAGGGCAGTGTTCCAGGAGGATAACATGGGAGGGTTCAGGCAAGTGTTCCAGGATAACATGAGAGGGTTCAGGGCAGTGTTCCAGGATAATATGAGAGGGTTCAGGGCAGTGTTACATGATAACATGAGAGAGTTCAGGGCAGTGTTCCAGGATAACATGAGAGGGTTCAGGGCAGTGTTCCAGGAGGATAACATGAGAGGGTTCAGGGCAGTGTTCCAGGATAACATGAGAGGGTTCAGGGCAGTGTTACAGGATAACATGAGAGAGTTCAGGGCAGTGTTCCAGGTAGAGGGCAGTGTTCCAGGATAACATGAGAGGGTTCAGGGCAGTGTTCCAGGAGGATAACAGGAGAGGGTTCAGGGCAGTGTTCCAGGATAACATGAGAGGGTTCAGGGCAGTGTTCCAAGATAACATGAGAGGGTTCAGGCCAGTGTTCCAGGATAACATGAGAGGGTTCAGGGCAGTGTTCCAGGATAACATGAGAGGGTTCAGGCAAGTGTTCCAGGATAACATGAGAGTGTTCAGGGCAGTGTTCCAGGATAACATGAAAGGGTTCAGGGCAGTGTTCCAGGAGGATAACAAGAGAGGGTTCAGGGCAGTGTTCCAGGATAACATGAGAGGGTTCAGGGCAGTGTTCCAGGATAACATGAGAGGGTTCAGGGCAGTGTTCCAGGAGGATAACATGGGAGGTTTCAGGCAAGTGTTCCAGGATAACATGAGAGGTTCAGGGCAGTGTTCCAGGATAACATGAGAGGGTTCAGGGCAGTGTTACAGGATAACATGAGAGAGTTCAGGGCAGTGTTCCAGGATAACATGAGAGGGTTCAGGGCAGTGTTCCAGGAGGATAACATGGGAGGGTTCAGGCAAGTGTTCCAGGATAACATGAGAGGGTTCAGGGCAGTGTTCCAGGATAATATGAGAGGGTTCAGGGCAGTGTTACAGGATAACATGAGCGAGTTCAGGGCAGTGTTCCAGGATAACATAAGAGGGTTCAGGGCAGTGTTCCAGGAGGATAACATGGGAGGGTTCAGGCAAGTGTTCCAGGATAACATGAGAGGGTTCAGGGCAGTGTTCCAGGATAATATGAGAAGGTTCAGGGCAGTGTTACAGGATAACATGAGAGAGTTCAGGGCAGTGTTCCAGGATAACATGAGAGGGTTCAGGGCAGTGTTCCAGGAGGATAACATGGGAGGGTTCATGCAAGTGGTCCAGGATAACATGAGAGGGTTCAGGGCAGTGTTCCAGGATAATATGAGAGGGTTCAGGGCAGTGTTACAGGATAACATGAGAGAGTTCAGGCAGTGTTCCAGGATAACATGAGAGGTTCAGGGCAGTGTTCCAGGAGGATAACATGAGAGGGTTCAGGGCAGTGTTCCAGGATAACATGAGAGGGTTCAGGGCAGTGTTACAGGATAACATGAGAGAGTTCAGGGCAGTGTTCCAGGTAGAGGCCAGTGTTCCAGGATAACATGAGAGGGTTCAGGGCAGTGTTCCAGGAGGATAACAGGAGAGGGTTCAGGGCAGTGTTCCAGGATAACATGAGAGGGTTCAGGGCAGTGTTCCAAGATAACATGAGAGGGTTCAGGCCAGTGTTCCAGGATAACATGAGAGGGTTCAGGGCAGTGTTCCAGGATAACATGAGAGGGTTCAGGCAAGTGTTCCAGGATAACATGAGAGTGTTCAGGGCAGTGTTCCAGGATAACATGAGAGGGTTCAGGGCAGTGTTCCAGGAGGATAACAAGAGAGGGTTCAGGGCAATGTTCCAGGATAACATGAGAGGGTTCAGGGCAGTGTTCCAGGATAACATGATAGGGTTCAGGGCAGTGTTCCAGGATAACATGAGAGGGTTCAGGGCAGTGTTCCAGGATAACATGAGAGGGTTCAGGGCAGTGTTCCAGGAGGATAACAAGAGAGGATTCAGGGCAGTGTTCCAGGATAACATGAGAGGGTTCAGGGCAGTGTTCCAGGATAACATGAGAGGGTTCAGGGCAGTGTTCCAGGAGGATAACATACACACGTAAAAAAAAAACATATGTTAGGTGATGAAGATTCAAACTGAATAAATTAATCTTTAGAACGGACACAGCAAAATATTTATTTACAATAAAGTTGTTGATTTACTGAACCAAATTATAACTTAGGATCATTGAACCAAACACCTGGGTAAGTGGAGCAGTTAATACGAGTGGGAAAAGACAGGCAGGACCTGCAACTACCCAGGCTCATTGCAGGTTTTTCCATAATCTTTTGTTTTTCTTTGTAAGATAAACTTTATCTAATTTTTCATTTAAATGTCAACTATTCAAAGAAATTTCGATTTTTCAGAATCGTTGGGAAAAAAATGATTGTTTTTCTAAGTAATATCTCAAGATGTTGCCTGGTGATTACTGGTGACCTGTATGTTGCCTGGTGACTACTGGTGACCTGCATGTTGCCTGGTGACTATTGGTGACCTGTATGTTGCCTGGTGACTAGTGGTAACCTGTGTGTTGCCTGGAGACTACTGGGGACCTGTATGTTGCCTGGAGACTACTGGTGACCTGCATGGTCCCTGGAGACTAATGTGACCTGTATGTTCCCTGGTCACTAGTGGTGACCTGTATGTTCCCTGGAGACTAGTGGTGACTTGTATGTTTTCTGGTGACTAGTGTGACATGCATATTCCCTGGAGACTACTGGTGATTTGTATGTTGCCTGGTGACTACTGTGACCTGTATGTTCCTTGGAGATTAATGGTGACCTGTATGTTGCCTGGTGACTTGTGTGACCTGTATGTTGCCTGGAGACTACTGGTGACCTATATGCTCCTGGAGAATAGTGTGACCTGTATGTTCCCTGGTGACTTGTGTGACCTGTATGTTCCCTGGTGACTAATGTGACCTGTATGTTCCCTGGTGACTAGTGGTGATTTGTATGTTGCCTAGTGACTAATGTGACCTGTATGTTCTCTGGTGACTAGTGTGACTTGTATGTTCCCTGGAGACTAGTGGTGACTTGTATGTTGCCTGGTGACAAGTGTGACCTGTATGTTCCCTGAAAACTAGTGGTGACTTGTATGTTGCTTGGTGACTACTGTGACCTGTATGTTCCCTGGAGACTAGTGGTGACCTGTATGTTGCCTGGTAACTTGTGTGACTTGTATATTACCAGGAAACTAATGGTGACCTGCATGTTTCCTGGTGACTAGTGTGACCTGTATGTTCCCTGGTGACTAGTGTGACCTGTATGTTCCCTGGTGACTAGTGGTGACCTGTATGTTGCCTGGTGACTAGTGGTGACCTGTATGTTGCCTGGTGACTAGTGGTGACCTGTATGTTGCCTGGTGACTAGTGGTGATCTGTATGTTGCCTGATGACTAGTGGTGATCTGTATGTTGCCTGGTGACTAGTGGTGACCTATATGTTCCCTGGAGACTAGTGGTGACCTGTATGTTGCCTGGTGACTAGTGTGACCTGTATGTTGCCTGGTGACTAGTGGTTATTTGTATGCTGCCTGGTGACTAGTGGTGACCTATATGTTCCCTGGAGACTAGTGGTGACCTGTATGTTGCCTGGTGACTATTGTTACCTGTATGTTGCCTGGTGACTAGTGTGACCTGCATGTTGCCTGGTGATTAGTGTTACCTGCATGTTGCCTTGTGACTAGTGGCGACCTGCATGTTGCCTGGTTACTAGTGTGACCTGTATGTTGCTTAGTGACTAGTGGTGACCTGTATATTGCCTGGTGACTAGTGGTTATTTGTATGCTGCCTGGTGACTAGTGGTGACCTGTATGTTCCCTGGAGACTAGTGGTGACCCGTATGTTGCCTAGTGACTAGTGGTGACCTATATGTTCTCTGGAGACTAGTGTTGACCTGTATGTTGCCTGGTCACTGAAGGTGACCTGTATGTTGCCTGGTCATTGAAGGTGACCTGTATGTTCCCTAGACACTGGTGGTGATATGTAGGTTCCCTGGGGACTAGTCGTGACCTCTGTGTTCATTGGAAACTAGTGGTGACGTGTGTTCCCTGCAGATTATATGTGACCTGTATGTTCCCTTGAGATTAGTGGTAATATATGTTTCCTAAAGACTGGTAGTGACATATATGTTCTCTGGTGACTGATGGTGACTTGTATGTTCCCTGGTGACCAGTAGTGACGTGTATGTTCCCTCCAGACTAGTAGTGACGTTGATATTCCTTGGTGAGTCGTAGTGACATGTATGTTGTCTGGACACTGATGGTGACATGTATGTTCTCTGGACACTGATGGTGACATGTATGTTCTCTGGACACTGATGGTGACCTGTAAGTTCTCTGGACACTGATGGTGACATGTATGTTCTCTGGACACTGATGGTGACCTGTATGTTCTCTGGACACTGATGATATGTATTTTCATTGGAGACTGATGATGACATGTATGTTACCCGGAGACTGATGATGACATGTATGTTACCCGGAGACTGATGGTGACATGTATGTTACCCGGAGACTGATGGTGACATGTATGTTCCCTGGAGATTAGTGGCAATATATATGTTTCCTGGAGACTGGTAGTGACAGGTATGTTTCTGGTGACTAGGGGGGACTTGTATGTTCTCTGGTGACTGTTGGTGACCTGTATGATCCTTGGTGACTTGTAGTGACCTGTATGTTCCCTCCAGACTAGTGATGACATTGATATTCCTTGGTGATTTGTAGTGACATGTATGTTGCCTGGATACTGGTGGTGACCTGTATGTTGCCTGGATACTGGTGGTGACCTGTATGTTCCCTGGAGACTAGCGGTGTCATTATGTTCCCTGTAGACTAATGGTGACATAATGTTCCCTGGAGACTGGTGGTGACACTTGTGTTCTTTGGAGACCCTGAGATGACAAACTGGTCTTACTCACTGGTCTTACATACTGGTCTTGAAGAATGGTCTGGAGCTTTTCAAGGCTCCCAAATATTTGTTCTCGTGCTGCTCTTCAACATTACTGGTGGTGGTGATGGTGGTAGTGGTGCCCACAACCACTGGTGGTGGTGATGGTGGTAGTGGTGCCCACAACCACTGGTGGTGGTGATGGTGGTAGTGGTGCCCACAACCACTGGTGGTGGTGATGGTGGTAGTGGTGCCCACAACCACTGGTGGTGGTGATGGTGGTAGTGGTGTCCACAACCACTGGTGGTGGTGATGGTGGTAGTGGTGTCCACAACCACTGGTGGTGGTGATGGTGGTAGTGGTGTCCACAACCACTGGTGGTGGTGATGGTGGTAGTGGTGCCCACAACCACTGGTGGTGGTGATGGTGGTAGTGGTGACCACAACCACTGGTGTTAGTGAAGGTGATGAAACCTACACATTATTTTCTACGTGGTGGTGCACACAGTCTCCACAGACAGTGGTGGTGCACACAGTCTCCACAGACAGTGGTGGTGCACACAGTCTCCACAGACAGTGGTGGTGCACACAGTCTCCACAGACAGTGGTGGTAATGTTTACGACGTCAGTTGGAAGTGATGTGTCCACAATATTGATAGTAGTTATCCACGACAACTGTGTATAGTGTCCATAAATGGTGTTCGTTGTGGTAAGGGCGGTGACCAGCAGCAAGACAGACATGTTAGAGGAAGAGTGGCCATGATTATGTGCGAGTGACCCTGGTTTTGCACTATTAGCACTAGTGTTGCTCTAGAAGAGGGTGGCTACTAGAGTGAGGGAGGTAATAAGCAGGCACACAGACACGTCGTACGATGAATGACCTCCATGCTGCATCGCCTCCGGATGTTCCCCTGAAAATGCAAGACAAATCTTATTCAAAGTATTGGAACGGCAGATACAGAACTCTAGTCACATTTAGAGGGTGAAGTTATAAGGTATACGAGGAATATATATTGCAATTGTAGTTGAGATGTGATTTGCTTGGTACAAGATCCTAGGCAAGTGGATGCTTAATTGTGTTATAAATGTTATTAAAAGAGTTATATAGGAAAATGAAGTTTGACACCAAAAATACATATCTGGGAAGTTTTAACATGTTCAAAAAGTAAATACTGCATATACTTTCATGAAGTTGTGATTACGAGTTTGTGCAGTCTGAAGCAACGAGCATTTGAAAACCATAACACATAATTTGAAATAGCCGGAAAAACTTTAGTGGCGACGTCTACAACTTGGGTTTTTTTTTTTTTTGTAATGTTAAGCATGATGGAACTTTTCAGTTGAAAATAAGTACATTGAAAGCAAAGCGCTGAGCATAATGTGACCCCTTAAAAAATTACTTTTTTTATATCCACTCTGAATCACAACTCTCAGTACAGTAAGAATACAATTAAAATTTACATTCGTTTATGATCATATTTGAAGACGTACTGTAGAAATATAATTCATTGTATGTAAATAAATGATTTGTATTCACATTTTGATTATTAAAGTATAGTGATACGAGTAATAAGAAGGTAAATAATAGTGTTGTCTGGCTAGTTTCAGTAGCAGATGTAGAGAGTATAGAGCAGTTCCATCAGGATATTTGCACCATGGAAACTCGATACCAGGGCAAATGGAATGTCAGCCTGATTGTAGAGTGTAAGCCTACATGCCTATTTTTAATAGTTTCCACCAGAGGGCAAGTCTGCTGGGCAATTCACTTCAAACAGCATCACCCTGCCCCTCTCTCACTCTGGCACCTGACTTCACACAATAAACAGGTTATGTGACATTTTATTGGTAACGTTTCGCTCTCCAGGAGCTTTTTCAAGCTTGAAAAAGCTCCTGGAGAGCGAAACGTTGCCACAATAAAATGTCACATTAGTTGCATTTGTGTCCTTTTACTTAACATATTGTCGGTAATTCTACCAATATTAATACAATAAACAGGTTACACTGGTCCTAGGACCAGTGTTATTGCCCTTCTCCGATCTTCATGACTTTGCATTTGGTGGGATTGAATTCGAGAAGCCAGTTGCTAGACCAGATGTCAAGCTTGTCCAGGTCTGTTTGAAGTCCTGCTTGGTCCTCCTCCGATGTGATTCTCCTCATTAATTTCACATCATCTCCGAACAGAGACACTTCTGAGTCTATCCCATCCGTCATGTCATTTATATATACCAAGAATAACACTGGTCCTAGGACTGACCCCTGCGGTACGCCGCTCGTCACAGGCGCCCACTGTGATACCTCATCACGCACCATGACCCGTTGTTGCCTCCCTATGAGGTATTCCCTGATCCAATCCAGTGCCCTTCCTGTTATACATGCTTGTTCTTCCAACT
The DNA here is from genome assembly GCA_009830355.1 of Cherax destructor. Taxonomy (NCBI): domain Eukaryota; kingdom Metazoa; phylum Arthropoda; class Malacostraca; order Decapoda; family Parastacidae; genus Cherax; species Cherax destructor. Next base: position 1,056 of record WNWK01007221.1, on the reverse strand, counting down.
TCTTTACTAATCTCATGTGAGGAACTGTGTCGAAGGCCTTCCTGCAGTCCAGGAAAATGCAATCAACCCACCCTTCTCTCTCTTGCCTTACCTCTGTTACTTTATCATAGAACTCTAGGAGGTTTGTTACACAGGATTTGCCTTCCCGGAATTCGTGCTGTCTGGTGTTTATTATCCTGTTCAGCTCGAGGTGCTTCACCATTCTTTTCCTGATGATTTTCTCCAGGACTTTGCACACTATACATGTAAGTGACACCGGTCTATAGTTTAGTGCCTCTTTTCTGTCTCCTTTTTTAAAGATGGGGACTACGTTGGCCTTCTTCCATACCTCAGGTAACTGCCCATTTTCAAGGGATGTGTTGAATATTATGGTAAGTGGCACACTCAGTACCTTAGCTCCTTCCCGAAGAACCCACGGGGAGATATTGTCCGGACCCATCGCCTTTGAGGTATCAAGGTCACTGAGTAACTGCTTCACCTCCTCCTCAGTTGTGTGTATGCCCTCTAGCACTTGATACATCCCTTGTTGGTGACGCACCCCGTCCTGTCTACCCAGCTGCCTTCCTTCCTTCACTGTGAATACTTCCTTAAACCTCAAGTTGAGCTCCTCACATACCTCTTGATCGTTACTTGTGAGTTCCCCATCTTCTCTCCTCAGCCTTATCACCTGGTCTTTAACTGTTGTCTTCCTTCTGATGTGACTGTACATCAGTTTCGGGTCGGACTTAACTTTCGATGCTATGTCATTTTCGTACTGTTTCTGGGCCTCCCTCCATACCTGTGCATACTGTTTCTAGCTCTTCTACTAATCTCTTTGTTTACTTGGGTTCTTTGCCTTCTGTACCTTTTCCATTCTCTGACACTCTGAGTCTTTGCCTCCCTGCACCTTTGGGTAAACCAGGGCTCTTTCTGGCCTTCCTTTTAATCTTTTTCCTCTGGTATAAACCGTTCCTCTGCCTCCTTGCACTTTGCCCCTACATATTCCATCATTTCATTTATTGTCTGTCCATCCATTTCCTTTCCCACTGAACTTCCTGCAGGAAATTCCTCATGCCT